>JABJVR010002318.1:0-17593 GCA_025773905.1 Chitala chitala
CTACAGCACATGAAGCACACCCTACACACTACAGCACATGGAGCACACCCTACACACTACAGCACATGGAGCACACCATACACACTACAGCACATGAAGCAGACCATACACACTACAGCACATGGAGCACACCCTACACACTACAGCACATGAAGCAGACCATACACACTACAGCACATGGAGCAGACCCTACACACTACAGCACATGAAGCAGACCATACACACTACAGCGCATGGAGCAGACCATACACACTACAGCACATGGAGCAGACCATACACACTACAGCACATGGAGCAGACCATACACACTACAGCACATGGAGCAGAGCCTACACACTACAGCAAATGGGGCATACCATACACATTAGAAGTCATGGAGTAGACTGCACATATAGAGCAGACCACATACATTACAGCCTATGTAGTAGACCACACATATTACAGCCCATGGAGCAGACCATGCACATTTCAGCCTATGGAGCTGACTCCACCCATTACCACTAGCAAATTTGAGTGTAATAAAGTTTAGCTGCTGATCCAGGACCAGTTGCCAAATGAGGGGCAGGGCTGAGAGCAATGCTGTGCGTGCCCTGCACATGCTCAAAGAGGTGCCATCTCACCTCCCTCCACGAGGCACTGACGATTATAAATAAAAGCACGTGTGATGCTGATGGAGCTGAGAAGGCAGAGGGGGCTATTGTCAGACAAAAGCATCCTTCTCTTGTACTTGTCAAACTCTGCAAATTGACGTCATATGGAAGCGAGGGCACATGTTGTTAGGCTTCACCCTGCACATTCAAGCTGAGTTTGGACTGAAGTGTTGATATCAAAGTAGACCCAAATTACGTAAAACAAAATGCATAGTTCAACTTCTGAATGAAAACAGTCACACTTCATAGGGAATGGGCTGAGATTTGCTGTGAAGTAAAAGTAAACCAACAAAATGAAGCTCATATACTCCAAATGGAAAGAACAGTACTTTGTGAACTGTTGGAATGTACAGACTGTTCACAAGATCCTTCAGAAAGACAAAAGGTTTTTCTTGAATTCCGTGTGTTACTACTATCCATAGAAAAAACTGCCATTAGAAAGACCCCCAGCATCATGAAAAACAGACACTACATCCTAGCAGTTTCAAGTGACTGACAATATGGGAAGCACCAGCTTGGTGACAGAACAACTGTGATCCGTATGTTGATAATGAACAACACAGAATAAAATGACAAAAAATGATGTCATCTGAATGGCCAAAAAAACATCTTCTCAACACAGGCATCTGCACACAAATCATTTGTGTGTATGTGTGTGTGGGGGGTGCTTTCTGACTGTAGTGCAGTGCATCCTGTATTTGGTGCTTTCTGACTGTAGTGCAGTGCATCCTGTATCTGGTGCTTTCTGACTGTAGTGCAGTACATCATGGTTGTGGTGATGTTCACTCCTCAGCATCACTCAAGGTTATTGAATTTTTCTCTGATGCACCCTTTAAATACTTGCCAGAGAAAAACGTCTCTTGATTGCATGAACAGATCCAATAATGGCACTAAACTGAATTTAATCAATCAGTGTCCTCCAACTTGCCATGTCATCGTGTCTGTTATTTTCAGACATTTGGATTTCTCATGGCATGAGGGACTCAGTATCTTCAGTAATGTGGCTGTCAAAAGCACCCTGTTGAACAACGCTCAGCTGACTTTACCTGAATTATGTCATGCTGTTTTATCTGTAAGCACAGCTGGAACGATCTTCACAGCACATACAGTGGCGCTGTCTATGAAGGGAACTGTTACAGTATCACCTCCGTTATTTGGGACAACACTCTCCAGATGCATACATTCTCACCAGCAGTCAGCTGTGGGTGTGGTGTGCCCCATGTGCAGCCAGCCTCATGCAGCACCCAGGGAGCTAGTGCTGGGCGTCGTCTTCAAGGACACACCTGGCTATAGCAGGATTCAAACTGGGAGGCTTCTACATCCCAGTCTGATGTTCTACCCATTCAGCCACCCTTAACTACTATAGTGCAGTTCATGTGGTTTAAAATTCTTTTATTTGATTTTAACTGTCTTCATGGTCTTGCCCCACAGTATCTGTCTGACCTCCTCCTGCCATACAGTCCATCACGCTCTCTCAGGTCAGTAGATCATTCACTTTTAGTCATCCCTAAGACTAAGAGGAAACTTTGAGGTGACTGCGCTTTTTCAGTCATTACCTCAAAATTGTGGAATGAGTTGCCTTTGCACATGAGGCAGGTTAACTCACTTCCTGTTTTTAAATCATCTCTTAAGACACATTATTTCTCTCTGGCTTTTAACTTAGTTTGAAATGTTGGCTTTTACTGTTTTTATTTCTGGCTTTTACTGTTTTTTTTATTGTTTTTACCTTTGTTTTACATTTTGTTTTTGTCAGTTCTTTTAAGTGTCATATCTATAACTCTTTTGCTTTAGAAGTTGATTGGATTGGATTGGCCTGGATGTGGTCAGTCACTCCATGCTCCAGTAACAAAAAGATTCAGTGAGTGTTTTACACAAGGCTGGGATATGTGAAGGAGATGGGCTCAGCGTTTTACATGGGTATGGTCCTATAAGGCACACATATATCTCATTCACATGATATTCAGATTTAGATTCATTATCCAAAGATCCTGTAGCTCTCTCTGAATAAAGTAAAATGAACCATTTATTCACACGCACGCGTGCACAGCCACATATGGACACGAGCACAAAGTGTACGTATTCATGATATTTCTGCCAACCTCCATATTTGTGTGTTGCCACAACAACAAACTCACCCACATCACCACACTTCCTGCAACCCTGTTTCCCCTCAATCTGCTATGGCATCATGGGAAATAACATAAAGACATAATGCAGTTGCACAGGTCTGTATTTAAAAAAAGAACTGAAAAAACATTTTGTACTAAGAAAAACATACTATCTGTGCAAAGTCTTCATTCTCCAAATTCTGCTTCAGACTCAACATGACTCATAGTTTGGTCTCTAAGCAGAAATCACGTTAAAGCAGGGAAAACATTGTGGAACTATTCCACTAATTCCACCAGATGCCCTGATTAAAACAGTATTTTATGTGCCAATGCTGACAGTTCAGGGTCAGTGTGCTACAAGAGTGATGACTGTGAGCAAGGGCTTGAAGGTGAGGCCTGGCCCATCCCATTATCTGTGTTACCTGTCAGCAGAAGGAAAGTTTGATTCCACATCTTTAGTCAACTGCAATCACGAGGTGCTGCAGGGAAAAATGGTGATTTGGGACATGGACTCAACCAGCAGACTGCACATAGTAAAGGGTAAGGGGACAAACAGTGTGATAAAGCAGTGCATGTAAGTCCATGTGCTTTTCTTGCTATACTAGGAAAAAAATCTGCACCACAAAACTATATAGCAATGTTCAGTACATCATAAGCACAAAGGTACAAACTCAAACGAGTCGCTCTGTTTTCTTATCTGCGTCTTTCCTGTTGGCGTTTTGTTCTGTGAGGCACGTCACAGCCTCTGTGCATCACAAGAGGGTGGTAAGACCAAATCTGTTCTGCTGCCATTACTGTGCCTCATCTCAAAGTGTAGTCATGCAACTGGTCTTCATCAGCATAAGGCATGTTTAGGGGTATGATGGCATGACAGAGACACCTAGTGGCAAGATCAGTGCAACACAGATCTCATGGCCTTGGCCATTCACACTGGATGTTATCAGGCCACGTATGCAAGACGCTTGCTTCGGCAAAGTGTTTTACATTGAATCATTTCAGTAAACATGCAGTCAAGTAAACGTGTTCAAGTTCAGCAAGATCTTTAAAAAAGGCCTCTACTTGGTGAGGAAATGTCTAAGGTATTTTTTAAGTCTGCCACAAATTACAAATGAGTCAATAATTTAGATTCAGGTGATACAGTAAAGCTGTGTTTCAGGGAAGGCCTCTATATACACAGTGCAAAAACACTGTATAGTACAAGGTGGTCTTATCTGCCTCTTGAACTCTTCCCATAGTAGTCAAGGAAATAATAAACTGGAAGCAACATCTCTGTGTACACAAGCTATGAAAGTTCTCTCTCTCTTTCCACTCTGCTTCTGTTTTGGTGCTTTGTCTCCCTCTGTCATTCAGTAGGCTACTCTTACCCATCACTCCACGCAAAGCGCACTGCTTGTATTTTCCCCACGGGCCTCATCGTCAGACGTGCCGCTGATTAACAACGGTTCACCTTCACCAGTGAGCAAGATATGAGCAACGCTGTCCCAGGCTGTGGCCCAAACTCAACAGCTCCATCAGAACCACAGGGTGGTCTTGGTCATTTGTTACCACTATCCAAAATCTTGCCTGAGTCACACAGCTGACAATCTGCGATTCATCATCTTTTTTCTCCCTCTCATTGCAGCAGCAGAAACACAACAGTGCTGTACTCTGTTGTCCATGAAAGGACCTTCAGCCACTCAAGGTTGATCTGAGGCACTGATGGCAACACCCCCCTCCACCCCCCACAAAACAAGAATGTGTCATCTGCAGTAAAAGGTAAAGGTAAAATGCCACAGACGGTGGATTGTCTCTTTTCCCACACAGGTTGCCAGTTCCTGTCACTTAGGTTTACAGCAAGCTCTTATAAGCCCTGTCAATTTATCTAAGTGCTCTGGAAGGAAAGGAGTTTGGTAAGTAGGAAACCTTCAATGTTCCCGATTCAGCATTCGACTCAGGGAGGCGTAAAGGCAACTATGACCAATGGCATCTGTCAGGCTGTGTGTGTGTGTATATGTGTGTGTGTGTGTGTGTGTGTGTGTGTGTGTGTGCGCGCGCATGTGTGTGTGTGTGTGTGTGTGTGTGTGTGTATACACTGTATTTGAAAAAAATAAAACAGTCAAGCAGTAATGCAAACGTGCACGGAAGACACAACGAGGCAAAGCCACGTCACAATGCAGGTTTCGCCTCTCTGTCACCATAGCAACCACTTTCGACGCACTCTGGAAGGAGGGGTGCACTCGAGTGACTGCCCTAGGACGCATCAGGAGGGGAGGGCCAGCAAGCTGGTGAGCTGATGCCTCGCAGACTGCAGCCAGTCGAGCGTGCTGCACACAGACCAACCACATGGGTCCCTGCATTTCAAGCACCGATGCTACCAGCAAGCTGGCAAGAATGCTGGGCAGACACACCAAAGATGGGAAAACAAATGAAGCAGACAAGACCACTGCAGGAAGATGGGACTCAAAGCAAACCCCTCCCCTGGCTGCCGTGAGGAGCTCTCTTCCTAAAAGCGCTGGAGGAAGATACAGAAACAGCGGAAGGCACATACAAGCCAGTCCCCACCAATGTCCCCTCCCATCTCCTCCTGCACCTTTTCTCCATTTAGCCTGTCATCCCTCCTAACCCAGTGTTCCCTCCTCAGGTTTGAAGGAGAAGTGAAACAGGGTGTGCTGCTAGCTTGGGAGAGGGGGGACAGCAGAAGCAAACAGATGGCCGGTGAACACTTACGTAGGAAACCTGTACTCTTCGGCGATGTCCCAGCCCACAGCAATACATCAAGAGGACGAGAAGATATCTGAGGTGGCTTGGTGCCCCCTCCCTACGAGGGGCTCGGCTTGGGCGTAGCAACTGCTTAACTGTGGCCCATGTTCATCCACAGGTCCCAGGTGCAGAAGCAGTGTGTGGAGGAGCTGCTGATTACCCACAGGTAGGCAGCTTCCTGCTCTCATGGAGGGTGTATGAGCCAGGTTCCGGAGTGGCTCGCTGTCCGTGATGAAGCCGGTTGCTCCCTGCATCCTGCAGCCAGCAGCTGCATGGTGTGCCGCTGGGCAGCATGCCGGTGATCCACCCACCAGCCCCCAATCCTACCCCCCTTCCGCAAAACCGGCTCTGTTGCGCTTGCTGAAATGTCTGCCGTATGCTGGCAGACCTGTACCTGTCTGGTAAAAGGCTGCAATCCCCATTCACAGGCGTTGTACACGCGCTGTAGAGGGAAAATCAGCACACAGCATGAATGTCATTCTCTGATTACTGTCGAGCCAACTCCCCCCCATACCTCCTCCTACCCTGACGCCTCCACCCCTCCCACTCTGCCCCGTCAAAAACCTCCCCCCCCCCCCTTAGAAACTTACAACAGAGGGCTCTTCAGAAATGCACCAGACATTCTGAGCATGCTGTTTTCAGCCCCCACAGACCAAGCCTGACATCACACCCCTCGACCCCGATGCCCTCTGCATCCCTGCTGAAGATGATGGAGTTTGCACTTTAATTCACTCTGGGATTCTCTCTCTCTCTCTCTCTCTCTCAATCACATCCCAACTGAAGTACTTACAACTCTTTCAAAGCCCTAATTTCTCTTCTCCTTGAGAGGAGAGCAAAGGAGCAAGGCAGAGCTAGGCTTTAGGGAAGGTGGGGAAGCCAGGCCAGTGTCATTGGACAAGTGTGACAGTGCACACCCACATTCTCAGGACTTTCAATTCATAACAAGTCTGTGGACGAAGGTGCCTGTCAAGCAGGTAAATGTGCAGACAGGCTGGTCTTGATGTAAACTGGTTTAACCTATGGCCTTCTGCCACTCTACTAAAAGTAAAATAGATAGACTTTCCCCAAAAGTTCAGGTAGTGGGCTAGTGGGCTGACTGCTGAGTGTAGTATGTCATAATAGGGAAAAAAAGAAACTTAAGTTCTATATAATATACAGAATATTACACACACACACACACACACACACACACACACACACACACACACACACACACACACACACACACACACACACACAGAAAATCTGAAAATTAGGCAAACATCTAGAAAGCTGGCCATTTGGGACAGCCAGAATGGAGCCCTCAATGTCATACAACACCAATCCCAGCCAACAACCTTTCCTCCTCTCCTGCTGTAAACCCTTACTGCGATGTTCCAGCTATAGACAAAATGTTCTGGTCCCTTCTTTCATTCTAGAAAGAGTCCAAACAAAGAGGGCCTGGTTAACCAGCATTGAGTTGTTTGTAGAAGAATGGTTCTGGGCCATATGGGGAATTGGGCTCACATCCTGAGCCAACACCAGTGTGTGGCTTGTACACAGCACAGAACATGCTGTGAGTTTCATCCTCTTACCCAGTCATCCTAACAGCACTACAGTGCTTTCTCACCCGTGGGCAACTGTTTGATGTAGTTTAACTCATGGCTTGTTCCTTCTGGAGTCTGGAGTTTTACTCTTGCACTTGCTTGCACAACACCCATACCAAATGCTATGACACTTAAACACTATTTATATATGGTCTGTGGCAACAAAAGTCAATCAAACCAAAGTCACGCCCCCCCAGCATACCATAACCATACTCAAGGAAGAAAAGGAACAGAATGAGGACCTCCTGGTTCACTTGCAGACTGGAGCCAGACAGTACTATTCACCTTTACTAACGGGTGCTCTGGTAGTTCAGTGAGTAGGCCATCAGGCTGTAATCCCAGCCCAGTCACCAGGTGTGTCCCTGAGCAAAACACTCCACTCTAGCGCCCTGGGCGCTGAGAAATGGCTGCTCACTGCTCTCCCCAGAGGGATGGGTTAAATGCACAGAATGAATTTCCCCACTCTGGGACTAATAAGGGATTAAGTTATTAATTATTATTATTAAAAGTAGGTGTTTCACTCTATATTTCTATACATATAATTTATATGTATATTTCTACTTGAAACTTGTTTTAAAAAGCACTTTGTTGTGTCCAATTTATGTTACTTAGCAGCCAGAATACTAGGGGGAGTAACTGGTATCACAGCCTAAGTAAGGGCTAAGGTGATACAATTACTGTATACTTGTACATCTTTGACCAATCTCATATTCATACATATTAAAAACCTTCCATCCATCACTCACTCTATATTTACTTGCCATCGGTCACAACACACTTGCTGGTATATTTAATTAGAAATATGTATTCTAAGCTGATTTTCTGTTTTTTATGCCATTAATCAGTAACAATTAATTAATTGGTAAATTAGCATTAAAGTTAGAAGCATTTGTTTCAATACGTTCTACAATTTAACATATTAAAAATATATAGTATACTTAGAGTATACTGTATATACTCACCCAAATAATGATTTTTTTTCTTTTTCTTTTTTTTGTCTTAAATTTGTTTTGTCATAAAGTTGCAGGCATTTGAACGAATTACCGACTTTACTGAGATCCCCACTGTATAACATCATCTTATAAGAAATTGGACTGAGCAGCCAGTCCCAGAAGACAAATGGTAGTCAGTGTATGTATGTACTGGCTGTAATTCCTCAATGGTTAATGCCACACTTTTGACAAAGCCCTTGACTTAAAGGTGACAGTCTTGACTTTGCTCACATCTTGAGTGTTTCATCTCAAATTCAGTGTGTGGTGTACAGAAGCCAAGTGCCAAAAAACCTATCATTGTTCCAATATTTATGGACCTGGCTATATACACACACATACGCATGATGCATGTACACAAACGTGCACACACACACACACACACACACACACACACACACACACACACACACACACACACACATATATACAGTATCTGAATTTGAGCCAGTATGAACTCCACAAATTTGTGTACAAAATGAGTATAAAAATCCACCTCAGTGTTGTCTGAACATGTCTTCATGCAATGGAAAGACTCATCAGATCTTTCCTACAAAGGAATCAACATTGCCATTGTCACTTAAATTTGATTAGACACCTACAAGGAGTGTATAATCTTAAATATTTTCATATCTTTTCTTAGTTTAAAAATTTTCAAAATCTTAAAACTTTTTTTCCATGATTAAAAAAACAAGATTTTGAATGTGTTCTCTCACTTTTGAACCTTAGCCTATATATACCAGATTAACAAGCAGCAGTTCTTCTAAGACTGTAATATTTTTCCAAATGTTGTATGCTGAAAACAGGCTCTGCAAATGCTGGAGCCAGTGAGACTGGCTAAAGCATTGTTAAAAGCCTTACAAAGTACCTTATCAGTGATCACATGTCTGTACAATGATGTACATGACAGTTCTGCAGTGCTCTTGGACAGCCAGTTTAGTGGTATACCTGGAGGACTCAGATAACCTAGGCTTCAAATCCCTTGACAGACGTGCAGTTGTGTCCTTCAGTCAGCTGAAGACCTTCCCAAGGTCTCAAGAACAAATTTTCTCAAAGGTTTAGCAGAAGCTCACTTTGTTGAGGCTTTGTAAAGTGCTGTGAGGCACATTGTTGTGAAAGGCGCTATATAAAAATAAACTGAATTGAATTGAATTATCCAATATGGTACAATGAAAACATACAGAGAAAATGAGGGTGACCTTGATAGATACTATATATTGCCTTATTATCGTGCCTCTGTAATATACACCCCTCTGCACTCACCCACAAAACAAAGACAAACAAGTAAGCTATTTTCCACCAAAAAAACAACAGGTGCAGGCAAGAAGGCCTCCCATTGATATTGTTTCAACATGGAACTACAGATCTTCACTAACAAGGTGGTACTTTACACTTCCAACACAAGTGATATGAAGTGACATGCTTTACCCACAAAACAACTTTGGGTTCAGAAATAACACACACTGGCTTTACATGTACAGCCCAGCAATTGCCTAATGACACATGCTAAATCAATTATATAATACTACGCTGTAAAGAAAAACAATTGAGAGAAAGATATTTAACCCTTGTATGGTGTTCGGGTCTGTGGGACCTGTTTTAATTTTTTATTAAAAGAAAAATGATAGGATTAATTATTTTTTCAAACTCAGACTCATTGGCCTTGGCTCATTTTCTATGAAGAACATATACCAGAACACATTTTCGTTGACCACACATTGTACACCCCCCCTACACATTTATATTACATACAGGATGTTTGGGTCCACTGGACCCGGGGCTAATAAAAGTGTGGAAATTGTAGGTCCTGTGTACCTTCACTCTGTCCTCCTCCTATCTAGGCCTGCTGTTACTATATGTGTGTGTGAGAGAGTGTGAGTTTTTTGTCTTGGCCCTGTCGTTCCCACACAAGGTTGCAACATCGTTGCAAAATTCAAGCACCAACACCTGTCTGCTCTCACATTCCCGCAGATTTTACCTTCAGTCTTGCGAGAACCAATCTTTATTTGCTCATACTATATCCAAGCTGCGAATTTGGGGCCGGACACAATAAATATAGCTTTACCAATGTGGTTCCTTATCATAACAGATCAAGACGGATAAAAGATTTGCTGCTGAGAGAGCCTTGCAATTGATTTTGAAAGAGAGAAGCTTTTCATGATGATGTAGAGGAAGAGGTTTCACACATTTCTGAAAATTCAGAGTCTGACAGTGACTTTGAAGAAGAGGATGAGACTGCACATCAGTTACTTCCAAAACGAAGATGAGCCACAGGACCAATAGACAGATAGACCAAACCCATTGACATGCCTACTTTGGGGTTCTTATCCTTGCTGGAGTTTTCAGGTCCAAAGGGGAATCCACAGAATCTCTGTGGGCTGCAGAAACTGGCAGAGAACGTTTCTGTGCAACAATGTCTCTGGAAAACTTCCACACAATTTCCAGAATTATCCGCTTTGATAACCGAGACAACAGACCAGCTCGACGGCAGAGAGACAAGCTAGCTACCATCAGGACAGTGTAGGACAAGTGGGTGCACCGCCTCCCCCTGTTTTACAACCCTAGAGCTAATGTCACCATTGATGAGTAGCTGATGCCATTTAGGGGTTGCTGGCCCTTTAGGCAGTATATACAATCTAAATCTGCAAAATTAGGTATAAAGATCTGGGCTGCCTGTGATGCCACTTCCTCATATGCTTTCAACTTACAAGCCTACACAAGGAAACCTAAAGTAGGAGCCCCTGAGAAAATCAAGGAATGAGAGTTGTTCTGGACATGACTCAAGGACTCAGTGGACACAACATCACATGCGACAGTTGTTTTACCTCGCACAAACTGGGACAGGAGCTCCTAAAGAGGAAGCTGACCATGGTGGGAACGATATGGAAGAGCAAGTAAAACAAGTAAAACTCTGCCCCTCGTGTTGTATAGGCTGGTATGAAAAGGCAATGTGTTCAATGGGGCTGATGTGTTGTCTAGACTGACATGGTTACTGTGTGTGTTCAGCTGGTGTTGTGAGGACTGACCTGAATGGGTTACATTTCTAAAGAAGTTCAAATAAATAAAAATTAATAGTTATGAAAAACCTTGCTTCATTTGTAAATTTGTTGATTATTTTCACTTATATCTTGATAATAATTAATTTTCTTTTTTTATTTCATTTTATTAAAAAAACGAACAAAAAACTAGTAGTGCTCTAATACATAAATGTGATCTAACAAAGTTAAAGGGCAAATATTAACCATATATGCTGTTTATATTGCTTGTAATCGGGATGAAGTAGACATCTGTTGAGTATTTTAACATAATATTTTTGATTGTGTTGAATTAAAAACCCAAAAATGCAGCGGATCCACCAGACCCACGAACACTGGCTGAATAACAAAAATATGAACACCACACAAGGTTACCACAACTAAATACATAAATTAAACAATCACATTTTTTTCCCAGCAAGTTTTCTTGTACTTACCAGAAAAGTTAGCATAGCAGTAGTTTTAATGTCCTGGTCTGTCATGCACCCCATGTCCACCAGATGTCACTCTTTCCCCCCACCTCCTTGTTTTTCTGCTGAGTCACTGTGGTAATTGTCCTTAGCGTTTCCACCTATGTTCCATTTCCCTTCTAGCCTTATTTAAGTTCTCTGTTTCTGTCAGTCCATTGTTGGTTATTGTAGTGTAAATGCTGGATGCTCTGTGCTAGCCGTATGTCCTCTATTATGCTCGGTGTTACAGTGTTCCTGTGTTTTGGCTTGTATTAAAACCTCCCTTTCTGCACATTGGACCTCACCTCTCTTGCTTGCTTGGCCAAACTTAATAATAACAGAATAACTGGCTGAATGTACAGCAGTCCAGAGAAAGGGAGAGCTATTAAGCCTCCAGGACCCGCTTTGTTTAATGGCTCCCCTGATCATATAGAGGCATTCTATGATGCTCTGACTGATCATTTTGATAGTCACCCAGACCAATACAGGATACATCCCCACTTGAGGCAGATGGAGGTGCTTGGAGTCAGACTCCTCCATCATTAATCAGGTCCTTGCCAGTCCTGTTTAGTTGCACTAAGTAATTAAGTAATTAAATAAATTGTGTAAATTTAAATGAGATTTTAAAAGAAACAGATTTTACATAAAATCCATATGTTGAAATATCAAAGTTGTAGAATATTTTACTTTTAACTCTTGGTGGTGACTCTTGGTTTTCAGTGATCGCTTCTTACAAATTAAGTGGATTTATGTGTGAGCTGTATGTGTGTATGTGTGTTGTCCTCATTTCCTTTTACATAAGGAAGTTGTTTTTTTCATGTGTGTCCATGCTGTATGCAAGAAAACACGGTAACTAAAATAAATGGAAAATGTAATTTACATCGGCAACAATGCGTTTCACACCAGATAGTTAAATATCAATCTACTCACTCCTGCCTTCCCACATTACATGATTTATTTAACTCAGTTTGATCAGTAGAGGAGACAAAATGCATCCTCACCAGATATACAGAATGAATGACCAGAGTAGGGAAGTCCAAAAGCAAAGCAGGGAAATCCTGGGGGTGTTAATAAAGGTAAATATGGTATAAATCTGACTGTACCTAATAATACAGACTGTGTGCAGACCATTACGGGGATGCACAATCAATGCACAGCTGCCTGGTAATACACTTCAGAATTACATTAGTATCTGACCAGGGGGAGTGCACACCACAGTTTTTTAAATATTAAATAACACTACAACAATGATACAGTGAGGTACTCCAATGAAAGTATTTTAATTGCCGAGTACTTTATTTAAATAACTGAACCATAACAAAATATATACACTTTGTGTCAAATAACTGAAAAAGTCTGTCCAAGCAGACTACAGGTGAAAATTTTTTAACGTCATCATACGTTTGTTGCATGTTAAACAGAAATCCGTATGACACTTTTATACACAAATAGGCATAGTGTAAACCCTTAATAATTAAACTTTCTCCCTAGTTTGATATTCGAAGCTGACGTTTAATGTTAGCTGGTTAAGGGAAATAAAACATTCACTTGAGAGACATTTACTGTTTGCCCATTTTAGTATAGTACTTTACTATAGTACAAAAAAACAAAATCAATATGTTTTAGTGCGTGTTGATTTTGTGGTGGATCTCCACAAATAAATCAATGCATGGGAAATGCTGCACTTCAAGATCTCCACTTGGAAGCTACAACAGATATAAGGAACGAATTTTATAATCAAACACAAAAGTTCAAATCAGGCAGCAATCCTGCTGTTAATTCAAATTATGCAGCCTGCTGATTGTGTGTTGACTCCCCTCCCAGATGTAAATCTTTACCTTTCTTCACAAAGCCTGACAGGGGTATGTATGTTCACCACTGTGGTATATTAACTCTTATTTTAAAAACACCCAGTAAGCATGTCAGAACAGGAGACAACAATTGTTGAAATTTTGACAAAACGTTGAAATTTTGAAAATGTTTGTCAATCTTGCTTGATGTCTTCATTTGCTCAACAGTCCTATGTCTCAACACATTTTCAGTCGGGGACAGGTCCAGACTGCAGGGAGGCTAATTAAGTACCCACTTTTTTATGACAGAGCCACACTTTTGTAACACATGCAGAATGAAGGTTACAATTGTCCTGCTGGAATGAACAGGGAAGTCAATGAGAGAGACGTCATCTGGATAGCAGCATACATTGTTCCAAAATCTGTATGTACCACTCAGCATTCATGGTGCCCTCACATACATGCAGGTTACCCACGCCATGGCCACTAACACACCCCCATACCATCACAGATGCTGGCTTTGGAACTTGTTGATAAAAATCAGGGTGGTCCTTTTCATCTTTTGCCCTGAGAACGGCCAATGTTTAGAAAACAGATCTAAAATGTGGACTTGTCAGGCCACAGCACACTTTTCCACTTCACATCAGTCCATCTCAGATGAGCTCAGGCCCAGAAAAATCATCGGCATTTCTCGATGTTGTTTATGTATGCCTTGCGTTTTGCTCTGTAGAGCTTTAGCTTGCATTTAGAGATGTTACAGTGAACTGTGTTTACCGACAAAGGTTTATTGAGTATTCCTGAGCTCATGTTGTTATACATTTTATTGTCTGACATTGGTTTTGAATGCAGTGCTGCTTGAGGGATTGAAGATCACATGCATTCAGTGTTGGCTTTCGTTTTTGGCATTTACGCACATGGATGTTTTTAGGCTCTTTGAATCTTCTGATAATGTTATGGACCATAGATGTTTATAAGCCTAAATTTCTCTCAATTGCATGTTGAGCAACTTTATTCTTACAGTAAACTGACTGTTTTCTCATGTAGTTGTGCACATAGTGGCGGACTTCTTCCCATCCTTGCTTTTGAAGGACTGAGCCTTTCAAAAACGCTGCTTTTACACTTACTCATGACTATCACTGCTTACATTAACCTGTTTACCTGTGAAATGTTGCAGTGATGGGGGTGTTTTTTTTTTTACTTTTTCATGGTTTTCTTGCACCTGTCCCAACTATTTTGAAAAGTGCTGCAGCCATCAAAGTCATAATAATCATTTGTTTACAAAACGCAACACGGTTGATCAGTTCCAAATTTAAATGTACTGTCTCTGTGCTGTATTCTACTGAATAAGTGAAAAAATGATCTGTAAATCATTGCATTTTGTTTTAATTTACACTTTACAAAACATCCCAACCCTTTTGGAGTAGGGATTGTACATAATTTTCAGTTGTGATATGTTTGCCTTCATTTTCCGAATCTAAATTTTCATTTTCTGCTTCAAGATCAGTGAAATCAACACCAGAATCACCCAGTTCTGTTTCCTGGTTGATAAAATTCTTGCTGGTTGCCATTGTTCTTGTTTACAAGTCATTGCCGTGACAACTTCACAACATGGCAGTCTCAAAAATATGTCACAAAGGTAAATGTATTTGCCAATATGCATCCTGATGATGCTGGTTCTGAATGAAAAAATATTTTGATCTTTACCTTTTCAAAAAAGTTTGAAAATTATGTCACCCACACTTTGAAGTCACGCCATGCACAGTGGCCTAAATAACATGCACTTGACACACACCACAAGATGGCGCCCTTGTTTGTAATTTCCCAGTGCAGGAATAGTTTTCAGCTAAGCTTAAGAAGCGTAAATCACACACTTATTCACGCCTTCTACACTCCGAATGGGGAAACTCTTTCCAGCATATCCCATGCAATTCACAGTTCAAATTAGTGTTAAAGCTGTCATGAAATGCTTTTTCAGCTATTGCAACAGTTATCTTTGAACAACCTTCGGAAATACCCATTGTAAGTGGGCACATCTAACTACCGTTATATGGGCTGAAGTATCACGTTGGCAAGTCCACAGTTGTACTCATCTGTATCAACCCCCCAACCCCTCCTAAGGACTTTCAGACTCAGAAATGGAGCTGATTGTGTTTTGCAGGCCCTTCCTGGGCTTCCAGCCCCAGAGAAGAGGTGTTGCCATATCCATGTTCGTCTGGCATCCGTTATGTAAGCATGCCCAGGAGGCCAGATCTGATAGCAGCCTGTGCCACACCCCCAAACAGCCTTTGTTACACAAGACCCTCCACCCATCAGAGAGGGGTTCTCATCCTGGAAGCATAACAAAAACACAGCACCTCACTCTGCTTCAGTGCTCTTACTCACTCTGCCAGCTCAACACTCCAGGTGTTAGTCATCCCTAAGTACTCTCTCTGGTAGAGAGTGCAGCCTAATGCCAGAAAGGCATCCATAGAAAAATTCTGGACAATAAAATCAATAAAACAAATTATTATTTCCTCCTTAAGTGCAAGAGTCCAAGGTAAAATTTGAAAATGCCAAGCACATGGGAACACACCTGATTGCTACCTGTGACATGCAGCAACTTTTTAAACAAAATATTAAATTACATACAGAAAGTGCACACGTGTACAATAAGAAACATTGTTGCCTTAATTAAGTTCTTGGAAGGTCATTGGAAATACACAGACCAAATGAATGGAATGGTGAAAAATCCTAACAGCCAAAGTCTACAGTTTCTTATTCAGTTTCTATCCAGCAACAACAGAGGTGAAGAAGGCCGCTGTACACCAACATTAGCTTAGAAGCAATGTTTGGGTTAGACTGAGTTAAAAAAAAAGAGAGAGAGAGAGTGGGGGCTTGAAAATGGGGCCCATGTCAAAATGGATTGCTGGTTCTGAGTCAACATCAAGTTCCCCTGGGGGTGCCCTTTCAGCTATGGACCCTCAGCTACCATTCATGCAATAAATCCAATTCCACTTCCCACACCTCCAACCAAAACATCCGTGCGTCACCGTTTGCTGATGTGGCTTTGTTTTCCACAGCTCTGCTCCCTCACTAGCATACTCTCGAAAGTCAGACAACTTTTCATACTTGCAACCTCAGTTCACTGCTGTTGACAAAGGCCATCAATTTTATTTTACTTTATAGACTTAAATACAAATATAACAAAAGAAAATAATATATATTTCATATATATAATTATATATTGGCACCTGTTTCTACTATTCATTAATTATGACAATTCAAATACAATTAGCAATGGCAGATTTGAATTAAAGACCTTGATGAATTATCCATACATTTTCAACTATAATTCTGCAGTTAGAGAGAAATCGTAATGTGTGCTTCATAATTATGTTGCTGATCATAAACACAGAACACAGAGACACAGCGTGCCTTGGACTGTTGCACACACGACACAGAGACACAGCGTGCCTTGGACTGTTGCACACACGACACAGAGACACAGCGTGCCTTGGCCTGTTGTACACATATGACACAGAGACATAGTGTGCCTTTGCCTGTTGTACACACACGACATGGAGACACAGCATGCCTTGGCCTGTTGTACACATATGACACAGAGACATACTGTGCCTTTGCCTGTTGTACACACACGACACGGAGACATAGTGTGCCTTTGCCTGTTGTACACACACGACACGGAGACACAGCGTGCCTTGGCCTGTTGTACACATATGACACAGAGACACAGTGTGCCTTTCCCTGTTGTACACACGACACAGAGACACAGTGTGCCTTTGCCTTCTGTACACATGACACAGAGACACAGCGTGCCTTTGCCTACTGTACACACAGCACACAGAGACACAGTGTGCCTTTGCCTGTTGTACACATGACACAGAGACACAGTGTGCCTTTGCCTGTTGTACACACGGCACATAGAGACATAGTGTGCCTTTGCCTGTTGTACACACGACACAGAGACACAGTGTGCCTTTGCCTGCTGTACACACAGGACACAGAGACACAGTGTGCCTTGGCCTGTTGTACACACGGCACACAGAGCCACAGCGAGCCTTTGCCTGCTGTACACACAGCACACAGAGACACAGCATGCCTTTGCCTGTTGTACACACGGCACGCAGAGACACAGCGTGCCTTTCCCTGTTGTACACACGACACAGAGACACAGAGTGCCTTTCCCTGTTGTACACACGGCACACAGAGACACAGTGTGCCTTTGCCTGTTGTACACATGGCACACA
>JABJVR010002319.1:0-17591 GCA_025773905.1 Chitala chitala
TGTCTGTGTGTGTGTGTGTGTGTGTGTGTGTGTGTGTGTGTGTGTGTGTGTGTGTGTGTGTGTGTGTGTGCGCGTGCTTGTGTATGTCTGTCAATATGAATATGCCATTGCTTCACATGTCTGTGGAAGTGCATCCTGTACGTTTTTCCAGCATGAAGACATGTATCAATGTGCATCTGCTGAGATGCCCAGGCATGTATTTACTTGTGGGGAGGTCTGTTTGGCACTGCCAGAGCTGAGTGACAGCAGCTCAAGTTGTGCCACCCTAAATGCCTGAGCCCAAAGGACAAGAAGTCAGAGAATAGGCTGCATGACTAGAATTTAAATATTTCAAAACACTGGTCAGCTATAAACCACAGACAAAAGTGACATCAGTTCAATATGCTAGAATTTTATTCCAGCCTCTGTCTAGCTAGTGGTATACATAACGTCTAAAGGGATATGGTTACCCATAATGCTTCTGTACATGGTTACTGACATGTGCTGTCAGCTCTCTTTCCTACACTGATTTCCTGTGACTTCTCTGGCCAGAAAAGGGTGTTTGTCAGGGCATGTAATGGTGTGTTTGAGCTGTACGTGTTCAGGTTACTTGCCTCCCCCTGCCCCTGCAATACAGACAGTGCGTGCTGTCTCAGGGTTGCAGCCGTGCCAGCATGTCCACCGTTGTGCTCTCTTCTCACCCGCAGGGAGCTCCTGCTGACCCTGGCTCTTGGCCAGGTGCTGTCCCTCCTCATCTGCGGCATCGGGCTGACAAGCAAGTACCTGGCAGACGATTTCCATGCCAACACACCCGTCTTCCAGAGCTTCCTCAACTACATCCTGCTGTTCTTGGTCTACACAACTACCCTGGCAGTGAGACAAGGTACAGCAATTGTTCTGGGTGGGAGGCAGCCCAGGTATAAGTCCTGGGGAATCATTGGTTAATGCCATCCAACCTAATTATGTCTAATTAATAGCTAAATTGTGAGGGGGAAAAAAATATTTAATAAGTATGTGCATATATATACGTGTGTGTGTGTGTGTGTGTGTGTGTGTGTGTATATATATATATATATATCTTAAATGTGAACAAGTAGGCCCATAATGGTGCCTGCTGTAGTACACTGGAGAATGTTCTATGATTTTCTTTGCTGAAATATCCAGCTGTTTAAATTAATAAAATAGTGAGATATGTGGGTCACTGTGGGTAAAACTGTCCCCTGAGCATGTAAATAATTAAACACTGAGGCGCATTCTATAGAATGTGTTTGCAAAATGGTGGATCTCGTTATCCAATAAGTGTTCTGAAAAAATTGTGTTAGGCTGGAGACTCAGTCTCCATGGTGAGGTGTTGTGTTTGAGACAGACGCCAGGACCCATTTGACTTTAAAATCGTGTTTTGGGAAATGTGTTCTGAGGAGGTGTTTCCCTGGAATGGACAAAGTCAGAGTGGAAAATGTGGCTTAGATCTCCCTTTGTGATGGTGAGGAGCTCAGTAAGGTAAGTGGCAGGTCAGATTCAGCAGCTGTGCTACCTCACCTCTGTCACTCTTCGTCACCCGTCACTCTCCGTCATCTCTGTCTACCCTATCACTCTTCTCAAGAGGTGAGAGACAGAAGGGGTTCTCTGCTGCAAAGATTTTGAGCTTTCGCAGCAGGTTTTCAGGTCCCTATAGTACTGAATGTGTTTACAGATTACATTAAAAAGGCCCACTCTTCACTAAACACAAATTTGAAATCCAGGGAATGATAATCTTAAAGAATTAAGGAACCTCTGTTATCTTTGTGGGAATTTTATAAAGCAAGAGCTAAATTTTAAATGCAGAGCTATCTAGTAAATAATAATAATAATAATAATAATAATAACATAATATTAATGTAATTGTATTTTTAAATGAATGGATTCTTTTATAGAAATACAGTATATTCATATTAGGACTACGTATACAGTACAAGAAAGGTTCTTAACAATCTTATGACCATTATATGACAGGTTGTAAGGAAGCCAAGCAGCATTCTGAACCTTGAGTTCTGTTTCATGTTCGTACTCACGTGCAGCTGAGAGTTTGAAAACCAAGGGTTACAGATATAACAATGTGTGCATCACACGCTCTGAATGGATCTTAAAAGCCTCACATCCATGTTTCAATCTGTTTTGTTGTTTTGCGGTCTTTTCAATTCAGCTGGTCTTGATGGATGTCTGTGAAGGTGGCTTTTGATTATACCTACCAAGCGTGCCTATTTCTGGTTATGTTCATAGGACTTTGACGAGTCTTCCTGTGCATATTTTTCTCACCGGTCTGGTACAGTAAGCTGCTATTGTCGGGCATAGACTGAACATATTAGTCAGGATTGTCTGATATAAATTTTTTTTAATGAATATTTAATATAACGCTAAACTGGGCAAAATGCAGAACATTGTTCTTTATTTTAGATGTTACTCAGATGTTTAAATGTTACTTTCCCCTTTCTGTTTCCAGACACATTGCACTATAAAATGCCATTTGTTTCCCAGTTAGAGTATAACAGACGGTGTGGAGCTTTTAGGCACATTTAGAGTGTGGATACATTATTCCTCAAGCTTTATTTCACAGCACAGACTCATTATTACTGAAATGGTAAAAAAAAATTTTAAAACCTCCCCTCACCCGTTGTTCCTGTAATATGTTTTCAATTACTGTACATATTGTAACGGGAGGAGGACGATGTGCTTTAGAAATGGCAGTTAGAATGGCAGGTATTTTCAGCTAAGTATTTTTTGTTTTCCTGTGTCCTCTGCTTTGGGCGCTGTGTTGCTCCAGAGTGTATAAGGGGAGATGAGAACTGGGGGTTGGAGAACTGGTGTTATTTATTTGTTTATTTTATTTATTAATTTATGGGGGGGGGGGGGTTGGGCAGTACATTATACATATCTATTCTTTTTTTAAATTGCGAATTTGCGACATTAAGAAGGAGGTGAACGTGTTACTCTGGAGCAAGCTTTTTTCCTTTCTTTTTTCGCTGAATTGAGTTTCTGAGCTAACGGTTCTCACGTAATTTGTTTTGTCGACGACTCGTAATTAACAAGCCCGAGCGGGCTGCAGACAGAAATGACTCTCAATATATTAGTGCCAGCCAAATCTGAACTCCACAGAGTCCAAAAAGGCTCACAAGGCTGCCCTATGTCTTTGTTGTTTTTGCTGACCGAGCTTTCAGTGTTAATTTTTTTACGTTATAAATCGAATACGGTGGTGTAGTTCTAATTTAAGCCTTTTACTGCCCTGCAATGGGACCTAATTCGAGGTCATTAATTTATTTCTAAACTTACGTTTTAATTTTTTAGGTGTCTTTATTCGAGGTGGCCTATAATTTAAACTCATCTGGGCTATTAGTGTGCATGACTTTTGTTTAATAGAGCAGTTTTAGTAAAGTAATATTCCCAGTGGCAAAAAATACTTTACCTTGCACTTAAATTTATGCAAGTATGCAGAATACTGTGTTAAACTTTACAACGGCTGTAATATAATTAGCATTTATTTAAAACTGGAACATAGGTTAGGTAATGTAGGGAGAAAACACTTGTATAGTGGATGTGTTTGTTCTAAGACAGGTTCTTATAATTAATCAAATTTTAAAGCACAATAGTTTATTTTAGAAATTCAGATTAAACACGTTTAAGGACACAACAGGAATGTTCTGCAGGATCTTGCAGGAAAATGCTAATTCATAGTAATTTAAGTGATTCACTTAATGTCCCTAAACTCCCCTATTACCTGCCTCCCCGTTTTAAGCACTGAGACCCTCACCCGTGTTCCCAGGTAATAGCAGTCCGGCTACAGAAAGTCGGATGGCTGAGGTGCTGACTTTTAGGGAGTTTTCACACCTGTAGTTCATTTATACCAGTCTGAATCAGCGGACTAATTTGTATATTTTTCTCTTTGGTTTGGTTTCTT
Organism: Chitala chitala; assembly: GCA_025773905.1. NCBI lineage: Eukaryota > Metazoa > Chordata > Actinopteri > Osteoglossiformes > Notopteridae > Chitala > Chitala chitala. Next base: position 3,911 of record JABJVR010002319.1, read on the forward strand.
TCACGTGGAAAAAATCCAAACGAACCCAAATGCATTACTACCAGTCACAAGATACTACCAGTCACTAGGTATTCACTATTCACTTTAGCTCTGCTGCATCCCAACATGCAAAATGTCCCTGGCTAAGGGAGCCGCTTGGCTAAAACCTGCAGTGTACTCTTTGTAGTTGATCTGGATCGATGTCACACCACAAACGAACCGCTCCAAGTTTTGTTTGGGACCAGACCGAGACCACCTCCAGTAAAGGGTCTCTGTGCGGTTCTTTTGGTCCACACCTCAGTGCGATTACTGTGTTCAGACCTGCACAAATGAACCGCACCAACGAGAGAACTAGATCAGAGTTTGATTCATACGGACCAAACAAGGCAGATTTAAAAACACCCTTACATTCCTGATGTTCAAATACACCATGTCTTCCTGTGGCTGTACTTCTCCTTCTGTGCCCCGCTGCTGTTCTTAGAGTCAAGTTAAGTGGTCAGTACAAGAGATGTCTTTTTTCATCTGTGGGTTCTGAGCTCTGTTCTGTAGACCCATTTGCACTCACTCTGACCAAGCTCATGATGGTCTGAATTGGGGTCAATGGAAAGTGGAGCTGGTTGAGTTTGAAGCACAAGTTATCACAGTCTGAATGAGTCACATTAGGACCCCAAGTTAGCTTATTAATAACTATGGTTTTATTCTAATAGTACACAGCAATGTTTCAGGTTAAGACATTTGCCTTATGGTGTTAAACTACACTTAAATTACAACAATTACAGAACATTTCAGCGAAATCATTGTGAATGTCATTAAAGAATGTTACATCAGAGCACATGCAGATGTTTAAAGAACGTTACCTTGATTGAAGATTATTATACAAAAGAGTTTGACCTCTGGGTATTCCTGTATATCATTGTGCATTTGTGTTATAACCTAGATATGATTTAACCCATTAACACTGCTGTATATTGTCTCTTGAAAATACGGTACTCAGCCCCTAACCCATTAGGAGCCATCCCACATGAAGGTGGTGAGCGTGCAGTGTTCTGGTTCCCGATAGCACCACTTTAACCGCTGTGTCACCTGCTACCTGCAAGTGCAGCCTCATTTCTCAGTGTGCCATCTGCTCTGGCGCCGGCTGGCACGTGGCTTGTCCTTTGAGGGTGACATTGCCTCTGAGCATATGGGACACTCAGCTCTGCCATTGTTAGGGAACTGGAAGAAGAATGGAACAGGTTGCCAGCGTGTCTTTGGATGCCTCTCCTGATGTGGGGGGGGGGTAGTCGTTAGGGGGTGGGAGGGTGACAGGGGTAGTGTCAGGTTTGCCAGATCAGTCAATTCCAAGAACAAATGGCATTAACGACTATAAGAAGCCAAAAGCAGCCAAAAGCTGTAAACAGTAGCAAATGGAGAACATGGTAAATAACTGTATGTAGACACAGCACGTCTGCTTTCAATGCCAGGGCCCATCTGTGCCCGGCGCTGCTCAGGAATCCATCTGTTGCTTGGCTTGGTGCTCATGCCTATTTGGTAAACTCTTTCATGAATTCCCAGAAGCTGAAATTGTACCTGGCATTATACAGCAGTTGAATAACTACCATGACACATTGACATGACTCTTGGTGGTAACGCACTTTTGATTTTTATTTTTGTCAACTGAAGTTGATTTTGCAGCATACCTGTAATTCTTGGTAGGTTTCAGTGCAGCTTGTTGAAATTGATTTAGTTACACTGAGATGTTTCTTTTCAGACCTGAAAAAGCTTTGATAGACAGCTACTGTCAAGTCTCATAAAGGCCTGATCAGGCTGGGCTGATCAGAGGCTTTTTATGTCATAAAACAATGGATTGCAAAGTGAACTCAAAGTTACCATCCAGGTTTTGTCATAAAAAATACATCATTACTGAAAAATCAACAATACATTGAGAGCATGATATCCTAGGGTTTGTCTGGACTCTCACATTCAGCCACTAAACTGCTGGAGAATCGGAAATTAATTAATCCTCTCCGGTACTAAGGATGGCTTTCATTATGCAGAAATGACCACCGCATTGCAATTTTCAGTTCAACATGGAAGCTTATAAAAAAACTGCAAATTTTGGGGAACAAATTTAAATGTCAGTGAATGGCTCTGTACCCTACAATTTATACAAAATACGTAGCGTACAAAAAATCTATATTTGCTAAATGGATAAATGTCATGCAAACTAAATCCAATTTAATTAATCTTCTTCCTCTTTTTTGACCTGGTGATGGTGGGAAGGTAACAGCAACAGACCAAGCAGGTCCACCCAGACATGTTTGTCCTGAGCAAAAGCAAATTTCATCCAGTTTAATTAAGTTTTTTTTTTTTAATCATTGTATAACTTAGGAATGTCAGTTTTGTTTAATTAATGTTGCTTACAATTTCTAAAAATATTTTAACTTGTTTAATGTGAAATTACATAAATTCTTGATCAAGTATAAGACAGCAGAGACCTTTGCAAGATCAGTTTAGTACATCGGAACTTGGTGCTTGCCTTGGTTTAACCGTTCTTACTTGGAGCCTGATCAGCAGCTCAAGGCGGTGTAGGCTGTCTGGACGAACTACTCCTGGTCTATCTGGTGTGGCTTTCGCCTGCATCCAGGGTGTCCTCGGGTGAGAGCTGCAGGTATGGGGTCACTGTCACTGCCCATGCCCTGAAAACCTTCTGTTTCATCACATGTAAAACAAATGGGCAGCTTGGAGAACAGGCCTTCTTGATACCACGGTCTTAGACGCTGTGGAAAAACAGGCTATGCTGGTCGGAAATGCGGCTTTAAAAGAATAACACACCCATGTGCTTTGCAACGTCTCAGTGGCCGTTGCCCACCTAGGTTTGGGATTCAATGTAACATTGTCTGATTCTTAAAATGGGTGGATTGCTGACTGAATTGCCCTTGATGCAGGAGCAAGTGGAGTGTGTTCACAAGCGTCTCATGGAACACTGGAAGTTCATTCGAGTAGAGCCGACCCTGACCAATTTGGTGCCCTAGGCAAGATTTTAGCTGGTGCCCCTTACATTACAACCAATTCCACCACCATTTACTGTGTTCATGCCCAGTGGTGCCCCTATGGACGGACGGCGCCCCTAGCATTTGCCTATATGGCTTATGCCCTACATTCAAGGTGTAGCCTTCTTTATGCCATATGATTCATGGTTACTGGCCCCAAATTAGAGACTACCAAATTAGACAAGGGATTCCTGAAAACACACGTGTTACCCCATTTACATATGTGTGTTACCCCATTTAATATGCAGTCCTTAGACCTTACAAAACGTTTTGTTTTCCTATAACAAAACGTTTTCAAATTACATTATAGAGCATTAAACCTGCACATACATATTTTTTCTTGTGTTTTAGCAGCATATTTCATAATCAGAGCCACACATTGCTGTAACTCCTCTATAAATAATGACTGTGTGTGGGGCTGTGTGGCACTTTGTTCTTTGTCAATGTCTTGTGTTTTTTCCTACCATTTGTTGGCTGTGTTTTAACAGCAGTCTGTTCTCACACTGAGGACAGCTGCTGTTTCAGATAAATTGCATTCAGATCTGCAGAGGTTTCTGGAACCTTCTTGTGGTAACTTCCTAAGAACACTCTTTCCCCGGGGTCTTTGTATTATCAATAAAATTCATTATATAATTGCTCAGAGTGGGTGTGCTCCTGGGATAATTTCCTCATGATGTCTTAATATTTCTGGCTTTCATCCAGAGTGACGACCTCACTTCTAAACTCGACTCTGCGGCTTGGTTCTGGCTGCTGTGGCCCAGGAGGGCTGCTCTTGTGGTGGCACGCTCAGGCCCAGCTTCCATTTATGGCCCTGAGCAGTAACAATTAATCTGCATCGGTTTTTTGTCTGTGTAAGGCCACATGAAACACAGATTAGCAACAGTGCAAAAAAGCAGTGTTTTGTAATAGTCACACATCACTGAAGGTGCTCAGATGATCCATAACACAAAAAGCAAGACAGCGTGAAAATAACAATGAAAGCTTATTACGGTGTTTTTTTGTTACCAATGGACTAAAGATTCCAATTTTCCTACATCCCATTGGTTCGATGTGCCATGTATCACATGTCATTGATTGTGTGTGGCACATCTTTCCAGCAGAATAAATCAAGCTTTTGTGCACTGCAACAAAACACTTTGGCTTTACTGAAGCTGCAGGGCAAGGTCCTCCACAGTCAAAGCTGATTTCAAATCATGTTGTCTTCCTTCCTGGTGGAATTCCATTTCAGTGTTACCCTCCTCCCAAACCCAAGAAAAGCACATCTACAGACAAAGCATATTCATGAGCATCTTAATTAGTGAGAGGGCCCTGGCAGGAGCTGTTAAACTGATAGGCCATGACTCTGCCCGCTTAGGTCAGACCAGAACGTGATTAGGTGGGCGGTTAAAGACAGCGGGGGGGGGGGGTGTGTGGAGACAGCCCATCATGTTCTCTTCTTTTAGTTTTTTTTCCTAGTCACAGCTTTTTGCGGCCTTGCTCATCCGGCCAGGGGGGTTAGTTTGTTAGGTTGCTCCTCTGTTTCAAGCTCCTGTTCATTTCATTAGATATTTCTGTTCCATATAATTGCCTTTGTAGTTCACAGCTTGCTGAGCGTAAACCTGGATAACATAACATGTATAACAGTCTTTATAATAGTGCTATGACTATTCCAGGGAACTGAAAATTTTTTTATGTTTAAGTTGATAAACGTTATAGAACACGTTATTGCAGCTGCAGTGGAACATCTTTCTGGTGTTGCCAGACTTATGATCAAGGCTGTGTTGCTAGTTCTGATGGCTGGTAGCCCGTCTATCTTCTGCATGGACAGGTGTAGAGTAGGTTGAACACTATGCCCATAGGCAGTGCTGTAATGTAACAAAGTAATAGGACTTTGTTATAGTACTTAAGTATTTTTGGGCAGTATCTGTACTTGAGTTTTTCTCTTGACGTTTACTCCACTGCCTTTCTTAAATAAACACCACTACATGTCTGACTTGGCATTTTCATTACTTGCTACAAAAAAAAACATGCTTCCAAAGTTTTAGTTTTCAGTCTGAGTTCAGCCTCATAAGCTCAGTCTGTGAGTTTAGCATAACAAGAGCAGCAAAAGGAAGCTATCATGGAAGCAGCAGCATCCTCCTCAGGAGGCAGTGATACTGCCCCGACACCTGCTACATCTGCTAGCATAATGTCTCCAACAACACCTCTCATTCTTGCAATTCTGAAATTCAGCTTTTGACGTTAAACAGCAGGCTTTTCAGCCTCAAGTAAGGACTGCCTGGGTTGTAACTGTAAGGATTTTAGAAAGGAATTTAAGAATGAACAATGAAAGGGGGCAGCATGGTGGTGTGGTGGTTAGCACTGTAGCCTTGCACCTCCAGGACTGGGGCTCAATTCCTGCTGCGTGTGTGCGTGTGTGTGTGTGGAGTTTGCATGTTCTCCCTGTGCTTGGTGGGTTCTCTCTGGGGTCTCAGGTTTCCTCCCACAGTTCAAAGACATGCAGGTTAGGTTGATTGGCATCTCAGATATTGTGTGTGTGTGTGTGTGTGTGTGTGTGTGTGTGTGTGTGTGTGTGTGTGAACGAGCGAGGCGTGCAATGGGTGGGTGCCACACACTGGGTGTCCCCTGCCCTGCGTCCTGTGTGCTCTGGGATGGGCTTCAGGCTTCTCTGCAACCCTTAACAGGATAAGCAGTTTAGAAGATGACTGACTGACTAACAATGAAAGGGAGGCTTTAATAGATTTAGGGAAAAGTAAATGATAGGACAGATAGGGACATGATAAGATGGAAGAAAAATTGGACTTATGTGTTGTCTATGTGTTATTGCTAAATGTTACAGATAAAGCATTATAGAAACATTCATTTCATTATGTTCAGTTAATTTCAGTTCTATTATAGTTCATTAAGTTTTAAAGGCCTCAGTTTTTACAGTGCTGGAAAGGAGATATATACTATATATACATAAATTCTTGTTTTAATTCTAGGTGGTGCAATAATAATTTGGACACTCACGACAAAATAAAAATTTGTAATTCCTCAAATTCTGACTGCCTTTTTAACAAGATCCTTCAACTTTTAATTTCAGTACTTAAGTACATTTATTCAGAAACTACTTTTAATACTTAAGTACAGTTAATAAAAGATACTTTCACTAAGTAATAACTTACAATAGGTGACTCTGACTTAAGTAATTAGCAATGATAATAATAATAATAATAGTAAAATATCTGAACTTTTACTTCAGTGTGGCTTTCAAGTACTTTATACAGCACTGCCAGCATGGATGTGTTACTGTGGGTATATTGAGACCTTAGCAACCACCCAATTTCCCAACTTTGCATTTTTAACATAGTGAATTACTTTCACAGTTATTAGATGTTGGACACTACTTCGTAGTGTGCTGCTTGAAGACCATAGCAGCAGTTACACTAACGCAGTGGAAGAGCTCTGTGGAGAGAGAAAACACCCTCACGATGGTCCCCTGTTTGAAATGAGTGAGCGAAATACAGCACAGCAGTGACGTTTTACACAAAAAAATTACTTTTTTACTTCGTTGGAGCTGGTTTTCTGTGTCCGATCTGTTTGTTATAGCAGCTGATTATGGTACATTTGTCAAACCTCGTTGTTCTATGTTCATATTATAGGTAGTAACTAATGTCATACATGATACAAACATTGACAAGACTATGTCAAAGAAATTCAGTTTAATTTGTTGTTTTAAATATTTTGCACATACTCATATTATTATCACTGTGATGGCGGTACGAGAGAATATTGTAATATAAAACAATGAGACTTACTGATGATCTCGTCGCTATAATATGAAGTTAATGTGTTTGAGCTTCACAGGAGCTCAGCATCTTTGGGGGATTATGGGTAATGAAAGGTTCTTTCACTGTTCTTGTCCACAGAGAATCACAATGAGTAACACACGAGTAGCGCTATCTCCACCTTGGCACTAAGAAAAAAACAAGCACATTCTTATCTTTCAGGCTTTTCCACATGTACAGTACTTGTTACATATACTGTTGTAGCTTGGAGTGGCCACATCTTTGCTCTTTTCGCTGGTTTATGTTTTTACTAGGATTTTCTGATGTATTTGTTGTGTGTGTTTTTTCAAAAGGAGTTTTCTCTACAGCCCCTTAACTGTGTTGTGAGGTAACCTGCCGTGTGAGGCTGTAGTTACAGCCTTGTAGCTTCAAAACTGGGGCATTTAGTGGCTGTTTTCACTGTTGCCATGGCAGCTTCAGTGCACATGGAAGCTGGGTTTCAGCATTCTATTGAGGGTGGCTCCAACAATAGTCATGGAAAAAAATGGACATAACATGGCTGGTTAGCAGACTTGACAATGAGCAGACAGGCACCTCTATGATTCTCAGCTATTGGCTGTCTCATTATGGTTTGACGTGGTATGATTGGTGTTGAATTCAGGGTACCAGTGACAGGGGGTTACATCACTTTATGAATCATTGTAACTATATTTTAGAAAGCCTCTTCTAATTATAGACAACAATTTGTGTCCACATATGCTCCCAATAAAAAATATTGTCATTTAAAATTCCTTTTACTTTGTGAGTTGTTTATAAGATGTGATGTATGGTATTGTGTGAAAACTGAATGCATTGATGACTGTACATTAGCCATCTAAAATATCTTCAACAAAAATGGCTCAAATCCATTTCTTTTAAGCGACCTACTGTTAAAATTTTGTGTTGTGTAAATGGGTGTCTTAATTTTAATAGAATTGTATTAAATGGATTTTTGAAAAGAGCAATAAAAATCTTGCTTTTACATCAATGTCAAATCAATGTCATAACAATTTTCAATTAATCAGTATATTAAGGAAAATGTGCTGCAGTTGTTTTTCTCTGTCTACTGTCATGTCTAAACATGGTTAAATGGTGCCACACGTGAAAGATTCTCATTTAGAATTAAACTGTATAAAACTATTATGTTGCCGCTCATTAATGACTCTTAAGGAATTCACACTAATTACGACAGCTGTGCTAATATCATGTCGTCCGTTCTATTTGGATTTCTTTTCTGTAAACAGTTAATTTGTTTCCGTAACACTGTGCACTGAAATTGTTTGTACGTGACGATGAATTTTTTTTTACCTGTTTATATTTGCTATAATTTTGATTGTAGGCCCATTATTATAATTAACAAAGATGTGAGTTTGCAGATGTTTACAGTAATGTTAGGGATGAAAGCTCATTTATTTAGTTTTTGGTACTACATCAAAGGCACCATGGTGGCTCAGTGGGTATTGCTGTGTCCACACCTCTAAGGTCTGGCTTTCAGCGATATGTGTGTGTGTGTGTGTGTGTGTGTGTGTGTGTGTGTGTGTGTGTGAGACATTTGTATGCTCTCTCTGTGCTTATGTGGTCTCCCTCCACAATCCAATCATATGCAGATTAGTTGTACTCCAAAATGCCTTTAATGTGTCTGTTGGTGAGTGTGTGTCCTGTGACAGGTTTATGCCCCCTCCAGGGTGTTCCCTGCTTTGCGACTTAGTCTGCCTGGGACAGGCTGTAGGCCACCTGCAGCCCTGCAAAACGATAAGTAACTGGATAATGTACAGAGTATGTACTATGTGAGATTTCCCCAGACGCACCACCAGGTTTGGAAACTGACATCGATTTAAAATGCCAAATGAGCCTCAAAAATAATAGTCATAATCAGCCATAATCAACAATGTTTTTTGTCTGCCTGATAGGTGAGGAAAATTTGTTGGCGATACTGAAGAGGCGCTGGTGGAAGTACATGATTCTGGGCTTGATAGACATTGAAGCCAACTACCTAGTGATCAAAGCCTACCAGTACACAACGCTGACCAGCGTACAGGTGAGCCAGGAAACTTGTATCTTCAGTGTTTGTGTGTCAACCTGCATCTTGTATACACACCATTGATGTTATACGCTGATTTCATAAATGTAACAGTACAGTATGTGTGGTGTAATCTGCTTTGAAGGTGCTCTTTTAACACCCTAGATACAACTAAACATTTTACAAGGTTGAGTGTGTTTGTATATTTATTATTGCTTATTATGACCATCTGTTTCAACAATACATGGATGTGTTTCCCATTATCTTTAACTGAGTGAACTAGTGGGAGTAATAATGGACAATTTTTTAATCACCTGGGGCAATTGCTGTTAATTTGGAACAAGTGATTGCATGGGAACCTCATTTAGAACTTTCTCTGGAGTGTTTGGTTGTAGAAAATGGTGTCGACGATTGGCCGACAGACATTGAGTGTTGAATTGATTGTGTTTCCTCCTCATTTCGTTACTCTTCCTAGAATCTGTCAGTTTTTAACTGTTCCTTGTGTATGGTTGGGAAGGGAGATCATCCTCACATTTCTTTTGATCTCACAGGTTTATGGAGACAGACAGTGTAGACAACTGTGTTTGAGTCTCCAGCCTCACCAGCTCCTCAACGTTCAGTATGGTCAAAATTTCAATGTGCAAGACTTTCATTAATATACTTCCAAGTATTGACACGCAGAGGGTGGTATTTCTTATTGCATTAAGTCATTGTTGCCTGCACAATGTGTCGTTAATAGCGGTTTGCTGATTGAACAGGATTGTGTCACTCTTCCTAGCCCATCCTAAACAGCAACTGTTTTCAGCACAAATCTTATGTTTGAGTTGCACTGTCTGTGTAATTGTGATACACGGAGCTTTCACATATATGCTGTAAATAAATAAAGTGAAGGAGGTGAAGGTCCAGCAAGGTAACCCACAAGGTATCAACATCACAGCCACTCCGGGGCTACATACACAAAGCCCAGCTCAAAAATTATGTTTCTTTAGCCTGACAGGTGAAACTGACTGCTTTGAGTCAACAGTGAGAAATGTCTGTCCACACAGGAATGCCTTGGACAGCTCAGAATTTCAGATGGCCCTCAGCCTTGCTCCTGACATTGTGCTCTCCACTCAGCTCATTTGTGTACCTTTTAAATTATATAGTATCACTGGATGTTTTACTGTTGCAGTTTCAGAAGAAGAATCAATGACACCCACTGCTACAATGAGAAATAACTCAAGCTTCCTGGCTCCTCTGTTTGTGACATTCTGAAAATTTAGAAGATGAAAATAGATTTTAACAAGCTTTTCTGTTTGTCTGTTCCTTCTTGACTATATTTGGTGTTATAAAGTCATGGACATAGTAGGAAGTGGGACAGATAATAGGCTGGTAAAAATAATGTAATTTAGTTAATAAAAAAAAGAACACAACTAAACACCTACTCAAACAGATGCTGATAATATACATAAGACTAGTACTCTTCTTTGGGGTGGCAGCTCCATCCTCAGCATTCTTTTCCTGATATATTCCTTCTCTGCACATGACCAAACCATCTCAGTCTTGCCTCTCTCAGTCTCCCAAAAGCCCGGCTGTCCCTCTGACATACTCATTTCTAATCCTGTCCATCCTCATCACTTACAACGAGAGTCTCAGTATCTCGAACTGTGTCACCTCCAGTTTCTCTTCCTGTCAACCCCACTGCCTCCATACAACATAGCTGGTCTCACTGCCATTTTGTAAACTTTCCCTTTAACTCTTGCAGATACCCTTGTGTCACACATCACTCCTGCCACCTTGACCCCCCTCACCCACCTTTCCCCTGTCCTCCCTCTCATGTCCGTTGGAGTCCACTCCAATCAGCACTCATGCTTCCTCAGATACACTCACCACCACTTAATCTAATTCACTCCAGAATTCTTCTTTCTCCTCCATGTCACACCCCACTTGCAGTGCATATGCACTGATGACGTGGATCATCACCCCTTCAGTTTCCAGCTTCACACTCATCAGTTTGTCAGACATTCTCCTCCAACACACGCTTAATATACTCTCCCCTCAGGATTACCGTTACACTGTTTCTCTTCGCATCTTTACCATGGTAGAACAGTTTGAACCCATCTCTGATGCTCCTTGCCTTACTCTTCTTCCACTTGATTTTTTGTACACACAGTATGTCTACCTTTCTCCTCTTCATCATATCATCCAGCTCTCTCCTTTTACCAATGTGCCAAGTTCTGACTCCCACCTTCACACTCTTACCCTTCCTCCTCTTCCTCTGTCTCTGAACATGCCTTTACCCCTCTCCTCCTCCTTTGGCCAAGAGTAGCACAGTTTCGACCAGCACCCTGCTGTCCAACAGTTCTGGTGTCTTTGGTAACCTGGACCTTGACTGATTCAGTATGGAATCTGGTTTGTCATCCACATACAGTAGTACCTCACCCTACATCGTTTTGCTTTCCTTCTCTTTTTGACTATACAGTGGTTTTTGTAAAACTGAGTTCAATTTTTTTTTTCTATTAAGTCGGTTTATCCAACTTTACGTTGGTCAGTAAAAAATTTTCCTCCAACCTCTGGCCCATTGAACACATTAATATCACCCATCAGGTACATACATATATTTTTTTCTTTACATTAGCATCAATTAAAATGTTTAAATTGATAAAAAAAGACAGTAAAAATGTTGAACTATCGAACGACTCATACTAGCGACATTATGCGGGTGCTTATAAAGGTTTTTGGGGTGCCTGGGTAATTTTTTAAAGGGTTTATTTGACTTCAGTCGGTTTTTAAATTGTGAGCCTTGGAACAAATTAACGATGTAGGGTGAGGTATAACTGTGGTTGATTTGGCACAGGATTTTTACCGGATATCCTTCCTGATGCAAGGGTGGGCTTCGGACCAGCACTAAGTGTCCTGGTTTGTACAACCTTAGTGGCTGGGTTAACAATATATAAAAAATGGCAAGAAATTTAGGAAATATTGGTTCAGGGACCAGGCATCGACTAAATGGGGAACTGCTGGTGTTTAACCTTAATTGCTCAAGTAAGGTGTCTTAGTAAGTTTAAGTGAATTTTTGTGATTTGTATATTTTTGCTTAGCTGATCTGTTTCTGCAGAGTAGATGACAGTTTAGCTCTTTTTAAACAGCTGAAATGTTACTTGGGCAGAACTTCTACAGCAGGGTTTTTCAAGTTTTTGTAACTCAAGGCCCACTTGGGACTGTGTCCAGATGACTGGGACCCACCTGTGGTAATAAATGCCCTTATGTGCATGAATTATATCCTACCTATCTAAATGCAGTGTTCTGAATTGTAAATATGTGTGCTGTGCTTTTGGTTCAGCCTCACTACCTGCCACCGTGAATCCAAATTGAATGTATTTAGGGTCACATGTTCTATTCACACGCTTCAGTAATTTGGCTGAGTTAGGTTTACAAGTCTCACCCTTTTCAAACCTCCTCTTTAGAAAACGATCCATTGCTGATGTTTTATATTTTCAATGTGCATTTTCATTACATCCATACAAATTATGTGAAAAGAAAACTTAAAATAAATTTATCATTACAAAAAGTACATGTACAGTGGTATCATCATTGAAGTTTTAAATACCGCATTGCGCATTAACAACATCCATATAGTAACATACAGAGACTCTGGTGGAATTCAGGAAAAACAAAAATACTAATATGCAGAAGCATCTTGCTAATAAAGTCTGACTTTATGCACAATGATTTTACGTAAAGAAAAGATTCATGCAGCTTTACTGTTCACTGGACTAAATCACTTTTTATGTGGTTAAAGAGGGTTTTCTTAAGGCTCTGGCATTGCTGACGTTCTGTGCCACAGGCAGACATGCAGCCAGAAATAGTCAAAGGTAGATTGATTATGCACCCACTTAAGAAACATTTTGGTTGGCTGCCTTTTAATATAACAAAATTAGATTTGCTTTTGAGTGTTTGCTACTGGACAGTCAAGGTTTTGAAGTCTTACATAATTCACATGCAACATAAGCTCAAGTTTGTATCAATTCATTAAGAAAAATAATGACATGATTGCATCATTGTCGGTTGCTGTAAATCCTGACTCTTTCTTTTATACTCCCTAAAGTTGAGACATAATGTCAAAGCTCACTCACTTCACTGTACAGGCATGGCCAAAAGTTTTGAGAATGACAAAGTTCGCTGCTTCAGTGTTATTAGACCTTTTTGTCAGATACTTACTATGGTATACTGAAATTTAATTACAAGCACTTCATAAGTGTCAAAGGCGTTTTTTGACAGTTACATTAAGTTTATGCAAAGAGTCAATATTTGCAGTGTTGACCTTTCTTTTTCAAACAGAGAAGTATGAGGGTGGTACAGGACATGTATGAGGACAACATGACAGCAGTGAGGTGTGCAGTAGGAATGGCAGACTGGTTCAAGGTGGAGGTGGGATTGCATCAAGGAGCAGCTCTCAGCCCCTTCTTGTTTGCAATGGTGATGCACAAGTTGATGGATGAGGTCAGACAGGAATCCCCATGGATTATGATGTTTGTGGATGACATCATGATCTGTAGCAAAAAATAGAGAACAGGTGGAAATGAACTTGGAGAGGTGGAGGTATGCACTGGAGAGAAGGGGAATGTTAGTTAGTAGGAGCAAGACAAGAGTACATGTGTGTAAATGAGAGAGAGGGTGGCGGAATGGTGCAGTTGCAAGGAACAGAGGTAGTGAAGGTGAATGAGTTTAAATACTTAGGGTCAACCATTCAGAGTAATGAGGAGTGTAGTAGAGAAGGGAAGAAGAGAGTACGGGCAGATGGAATGGGTGGAGAAGAGTGTCAGGAGTGATCTGCGATAGAAGGATAGCTGCAAGAGTGAAAGGGAAGATTCACAAGACGG
>JABJVR010002320.1:0-17591 GCA_025773905.1 Chitala chitala
TATCCTGGCCAATGTTGTTGGGGGAACTGGTTCTTATCCCAGTTTTCAATGGATATATGGCATGGTAAACCATAAATAGGACACCCCCCCCCCCCCAAAAAAAAAAAAAACAACTGCATTGTTTTATTGGTTCAAATTCTTCATTATAAGATAATCTCCCTATTTTTGTGAGTCACAATTTTATTTTTTGTTAAAATATTGTCCCATATGAGAATATGTCAAGCCTCGTTAATTCACAACGTGTGTTACTGCGTAATTATATGGCTGAAACAAATGTGAGACTCTATATTAAATAACATTACGTGCTGTCCCATATTCCACAGGTCTAAGGTACTACCTTGTGTGTTTTCCCTTTATAACAGGTTTTTGTGAAGGTTAACAGTCACAATAAAACATGAGAATGAATGCAACATGTGATTATAAACATGAAATAATTGTAATACTATTTAATGTTTAGATTTGTTACATGCTAATAGAAAGCATCTTAACTAGATGCATCCTGGTGTGGTTTGGAAACATCTCGTCATGTGACCAGACAGTGAAAACAGAATCTAAAATGACAGGACTAGCACTACCACAGTTATGGCACATCTGCACTACTCACTGCAGGAACAAAACACTGTGCGTCATGGAGGACATGAGCCACCCAGCACACGACCTGTCCTCTTATCTCCCTCCAGGAAAGCGACTATATTGGCATCTGAGCCAAGAGCTCTCGTTATAGAGGTGGTCAGACTACTGAACTGTAGCACAAAATGATTCCGGATGCTGTGGATCGTTTTAATTAATTTCACTTTTTGCTGTTATGTCTTGATGATTATTTTTATTTGGTACTGATTTTCTGATTAAGGGCTGAGAGAGAAGCACAGTGCATTTCTGATTAAGGGCTGACAGAGAGAAGCAGGGCACAGTGCATTTCATTGCACTTTATTGTACATTGTATTTCAAAAAGGCATATGAAAATGAAACTTGAACCTTAAAACATTGCCCACCATGTTTTGCAGCTATTCAGAACCAGATGAAGATGATGAAGAGTGGAGAAGGTGGTTTATGTCTGTTCATGGGGCTGAACGGAACCAAGGAAGAGCTGGGTCTGAAGGCTGACAACTACTGGATCTTTAAAGAGAGCAACTTGAACGAGCTGTGGGTGCAGACTTCTGAGCGTCACGTGACCGTTAACTTCCTGTCACTATGTTCCACATCCATGAATTTTTAACTCAACACTGTGATAAATGAAGAAGTATTTAGCTAATGGAAAGGCTAAACTCGCCACCCAAACTCAAGAAATCTTTCTAGCCGAACTTGGCATTTAATTTAATTTTTTTTTTTTTTTTTACATCATTTAAAAAATTTAGAAATTTCTTTATCGAATAGCACCTACATAATGTGTTAGAACACGACGTGTGTTAGCTAGGCTGATGTTGGTTGTAACTTCCGCAGTATGGAAAGCTACAGGAACAACAACAGGGAGGACTCGGCTGTGAATATACCAGTGATATTCGTAGCGTCTCCATCTGCCAAAGATCCGACATGGGAAGAGAGAAAGCCAGGTAGGAAAAGTGTAACACGTTTAACAAAATGCGAAAAATACCGTACTGCTTACACTTCATGGCTCATGAATTCAAAACATAATCTTTTTACTTTTACATGCTTTGTGAAGCACCTGGGGCAACTTTGTGATTGTTGCTAGGTGTTATAAATAAAGCTTGATTTGATCTTTTTGCGTACAGACATAATTCTGAGAGTGCCCTGGGTGTTTGGTTGTGTTCACTGACAGTGATGTTTGTATTGTAATAGGATTACTGGTGCTTATTTGGTGCTCATCTGGTCTTCAGTTTAAACAATGCAGAATGCCTTTGGTCACTTCATCTCAAAAGGAAAGTCGACCTTGACTGTTGTCAGCTTCGCCAACTATGACTGGTTTGAGGAGTGGAAGGACAAAAAAGTGACCCACAGAGGGCCGGATTACAATGAGCTGAAGGACGCCTTCATCAGTGCCGTTGTGGAGATGGTGCTGGAGGTTTTCCCCAAGATAAAGGACAAGGTAGCCATCGTGACCTTTGTAATACATGCTGTGCAAAATGGATAAAGGCCCACATTTTCATTACAGCTCTGCTAGGTTTATTTACATTTTTCATTTTTTTCCTGTTTTCATGAGTTTGTGAACATTAATTTTGTAAATTGGAGAAAAATATTGATACAAAACTTGCGTATTGTGACCCACAACTCATAATGTTACAGTTCTCTAGGGAGCGTTGACTGTGTTCAGCTTTAAATTTACAGACTAGTATTCCTTGAAACAGATTTGATGTTGAAAATGCAACAGGTAATCAGAATAGATGCTGCTGGTTTGAGTACAGAAATGGAAGCTTGTTGTTTTGTACCACCTGTGGTCTTGACTGAAAGTCTATAAGATGAGCGATGCGTGATTTTTCTCCTCTGTTGCACCAGATTGAGTATGTCGACGCAGGAACTCCTGTAACACATCAGCACTACATAGCTGCCCCGCGTGGAGAGATGTACGGCTGTGATCACGGCAAAGCCCGCTTCAGTGCCGAGTTTAGTGCAGCCATTCGACCGCAGACCCCGCTGAAGAACCTCTACCTGACAGGTAAGTGACAGTCACAGGCCTCCGCTTCAGGATTGTGCGGTCTTCTTAGTACTGGTATAGTAACAAACCAAAAACCAGCCAATTAATTTTGTCTCATTTTTGCCTTGAACCTCTGCTAGCCTCTGTGCTGCATTTTGTCTCTTGGTAGTTTTCTCTGTTGGGCTGCGGTAAAAGAAGCTGTAAAGTTCATAAATGAATTTAGCAGATGAATGCTGAACTATAAGCCTTCAGCCTTAGTTGGTTGATTTAGGAGTTTTGCCCTTGTTTAAATGTTTGAGAATTCTGATTGGTGGCCATGCCTTGCTCCTTCTGCTCAAGCAGGCCAGTTCTATCCTGAATGCAATGGGTGTTATGTGTGTGGTGTTGCTTGCAGGTCAAGACGTGTTCCTGTGTGGCTTCGCCGGTGCCTTGACCGCAGCTCTCGTCTGCGGTTCGGTCATCCTGAACCGTAACCTTTACATGGACACGATTGCCTTGGCCAGGAGACTGAGGAGGACGGATGAAGGGAAGAAAGAGCACTAAGCCCCTGTGCACGTGCCTTTTCCTCAGGATCTAACGTAATGATCTCACTGTGTGGGGATACACTATAATATGTGCGGCTACTCGAAAAAGAACAACAAAGACTGATTGCACTATTTGACAGAGCGTGTAGTATGTGTGTTGTATTGTTGTCATTTTAGGTGGTGTGACGTTACCACTATAAATTAATAACTTTTGATTTCAATAGTCTGCAACTAAAAAGCTATCCAATACTTACCTTTATATAGCTTAACAAATATCTGAAAAATGTTAGTTTTTTTAGACAGTGTGTAAACGTGTGTATGCATTGTACTGAATCATTTAAAACAAAAGATGTTTGCGATTTAATTCAAAGCGCAAGTGTAAAGGCCTTTCTGGGCTACTTTTCTTTAGTTAAGCATTGTTGACGTTGTCATGTGGGAACGTACATGCGCGTGAAAACGCACCAGAATCGCTCTAACTGCAGGAGATCCACGTGAGTACGGATCTAATCATCTACCTGTTCATGCTTTTGTCCCACTTAAATTATTAGGAATAAATATTTTCATACATCTGCAGTTGTTGATGGTGTATTTTTACATTTCTGATTACTTCACATTGCACGTGTATTCATATAAAAACGCTGTATTGTGTAATTTGGTAATAAAGAACATTTCATGCATCCTGTTGTATATTTTAGCTACAGTTTTATTTGCACTGTCTAAAATTCTGTTTTCGTTATTAGACGTTATTGGCAAGGTTAATAAATGTTTATCAAGAAACTTATCAATGTAAGGTGTTTTTTTAATTTAATGTTTCACAGAAGTTGGAGTTTAAACGTACAACGTAATTTTTCTGGTCTCTAATACAAAATGAACAGAAAACGACATTATTAAATTTTAGCACTTTACATGGAGGTGATAACAGGGAAGCGGTGTAATGCTGCGTCCTACTTTGCAGCTTCCCTTCCGCTGCTCACCGGCACCCTGCACATATGGAGGCCCACACCTTCAGTGGCGACGGCGATTATGAAGTTCTGGTGGAGGTGGGAGAGGGGGCCTACGGAAAGGTGTACAAAGCCAGGGAGACCCGGGACCGGCAGCGGCTTGTCGCTATAAAGAAGCTGAACGTAGCTGGCGACTCAGAAAGTGGCATTCCTGCGTTCATGATCAGGGAGGTGGCACTACTGAAAAAAATCGAGTATTTCGACCACCCCAATATTGTCAGGTGAGTTTATTAACGTTATAAATGCACGCGTTTGCACTCATTCTGATTACATTTTCTCATGAATAATGTTTTAACAAGGTCAGTAACTTACTGTTTTATATCGTTTGAATTATTGTGTGTGTGTGTGTATGTGGTGGGGGGAGAAATATATGACCATAAACCATCAATCTCGTTTGTAGAGGGTTACAGTTAGCTGTCAACCAATACAGTCTCAGTACAGATTAAGGTTAATGAAGTTATGCAAATGTCCATTAAACATGGTAATTAGAGGGCAGTAAAACCTTTAATTCAATCCAACAACTCCTAAATTTAATTGGGACCTTTGGATTTCAGATGTAATTGTTTGTGAATGGCACTGGCTTCTTCCAGAGACATGTCAAGTTCACATATAAAAACACTTTGATATAACATTTGTTAAATATGACTGAAGAGTACCTGCGTTGCAGGTTATTAAACGTTTCGGCTGTATGGAATCGAACTTTGGACTTAACTTTGGTGTTTGAGTACATTGATCAGGACTTGTCAACATTCCTTGCCACAGTCCCCAAGGGAGGTTTAAGCAGGGAGAAAATCAAGGTAGGCTTTTGCTTTTTAAATATAAAGATTAAATCCATCTGTTATCCACATCTGCTTAAGAGCTTTGCTTTTAACTTGGGAGATGAAAAGGCTCACATTCAGTAGGGCTTTGGCCCCTCTGGTGGGTGGAAGAATGATGCTGACACTTCACAGCCCATCAGGTTTACCCACGCAGCGATTGGTACTACATTGTTGTACCGCTGTGGGTTACAGAGTTTTAACTCTTCCATCGTTGCTTTGTCACCATAAAAAAATTTGTTGACACCATGCATTGCCTGGTTTTGTTAAGGTCTCAGTTTGCACAGAAAGCTTCACTCCCTGAGCACTGTGTGTTTCTTAAGAGAAATGTGATTGGAAACTGAGGGTGACTGAGGTGTCCTCCTCCTCTGTGAAGAGCAGTCATTGATCTGAGGTCATGTACAACTGGAAATGGAAGAAAGATATTTGTGACGAAGGCTTTCCGTCAGTCAGAAACAACTGGCACGCTCTGTATTTCACTTTAGTTATTTTTATAAAGGCAGAGTATTAAGCACACAGCTAGGTGAGTGTCACCTACGTATAGATATTTATAAGGTGCTGCTTTGGAAACCTACACCTGTGTGGTGACCCAGGCAGTTACTCCCCCTGTCCTTTTAAAGTGGCATGTGCAAACACTGCCGTTTTTAGTGAGAGCTTTTCTCTGTGCAGGATGTAATGATGCAGCTCCTGCGTGGCCTGGACTTCCTGCATATGAACCTGCTGATACACCGGGACCTCAAACCAGAGAACGTGCTCATCAGCAGCCGCGGGGAGGTCAAGATCGCCGACTTTGGGCTAGCCCGCATCTACACGAGCTGCATGGCCCTGACACCGTGTGTGAGTGTGTAGGGGCTTCCTGGGACCCGCCTTTCTCTTCTGCTTTTTTGTTTCTTTGGAATGGTAATGCATTTTCATCTTTTTAACGTGGAATAATATTTTACTTTAGTCTTCATTACGTTATTCTGAGCATTTCACAACATTATGAAATGGTGCTTGATAAAAACATGGTAAGACAGAGGCTTCATGACTATTTTATAACCTGACAAATGCTATCCAAAAGATTTAAACTTGCATGAGGTGTATATGCTTTTTACGGTCACATTTTCTGACAAGTTTTGACGGTTGTTGTAAATCTATAGCTAATAAAATGTTATGGAGTGTATAGTGCCTGCTTTTCTGACGTGTTTGTGACAACATTATAAAGACTTTGAGGTGTGACTATAGAGAGTGATCGAATATGATCAGTAATGACAAGTGTGTTAAGAGCGGGTGTTTCCCAGGTGGTCACGCTGTGGTACAGAGCTCCTGAGGTCCTCCTCTACTCTGGCTACATGTCTTCTGTGGACATTTGGAGTGCAGGCTGCATCTTTGCTGAGCTCTTCCTCCTCAGGTAGGGAGAACCAAACCACCCATAGTGTCACTAGCGTTGTGAATGTGGGGAATTGATCATCCACACCCCTTCTGTTTAGTTCTGGAGAATGGACCACACCCATTCTGTTTAGTTGTGGGGAATGGACCACACCCCATCTGAAAAATGTTTGGGCCTGATATTCTGTGTTCTCATCTCACAGGCCTTTGTTTTGTGGCTTGTCTGAAGTGCAGCAGCTCCATAAGATCATTGAGTGAGTGGTTTATCACTTATATAATGAACACCAGTTTCAGAAGTGTTATGATGCCATGTTGCCTAATAGACCATTAGCTTGATGTGAAATCTCAAGAAGATGTAGTTATTTACAGATGGTCTATGGTTGCTTTAGGGTGATTGGTCTGCCTTCTGAGGAGGACTGGCCAGCACAGAGCCCCATTGCCTACTCCTCAAGCTGGGGAGGGAGTGGAACTATAAACCACTTACTGCCCAACCTGGACCAGGAGGAAAACAATCTGCTCTTGGTAATTTATAATGGGCTTGAACATGATATCTGCTACTGTCCTGGACTGTATTATGTGTTATTAAGCACCATGAAATATTAGCATTGCTACGTCATGTTCAGAACTGGCAAAGGTATATTACTGCTGCTTGATCATAAAAGTGTTTAAACAAGATTTTTTATGGAAAGTAAAGAAATGTTTATGCTTTGCAGAGGGTGAACCAGCAGATGGTTCATTCGCTGGTTTTGGTGTTTCCACAGCAACTCCTGGTATTCAACCCATCCAAGCGCATTGCAGCCTCCAAAGCACTGGCTCACTCCTATCTTCGTGGGCCCACAGAACCAGGAAAAAGGCAACAACAGTGAAGACGGAGAAGAAGGACAGGCCAATATCTTCCATGGAATGGCTGTGCACTTGGTTTTCGCTTAGGAGTTGAGTGTTCTATGTTTCTTAACTGGATATATTGACATGCTCAAATTATTTCCAGATGTAAGTGATCTCTATTCAGAAATATGTGAAATTTATGTGTAGTGAAGTTCTGGTGATAGTTTGAGTACCCATAATCCACTGGAGTTAGTTGGACACAAGTTACACCTTGGCAGTAGTAAAGACAAACAGAATGAACAGAAATGGTTTTTGTTTCAGCTTGTTATTACTATTATGAAGACATTACTACTGTTTCTTAAGTGATATTTTCAGTCTGTAACTACTAATCATTTTTTGACCTTTGTTTAAATGATTTACAGTGTGTGGAGTTTTGGGCAGTGCACATGGGTGCGAGGTCATGGCAACGTCACACCGTATTTAGGTGTGGAGCACAGACGACGTTTGATTGGTGGAGACACTTTTGCATGCATGAGCCTTTAGCAAGGTCCTCAGGCCAGTTAAACCTGGACACACCCTGGTAACTTTAATTCACGTGTAAAGGGAAAAAACACTGATACATAAGGGTTTGTTTTCTTTGCATAATCTGTATTAAAATGATACATTTTGTGGTGCACTGTTGTGGCTGACTGCACTTTGCACACTTGCATTTTGTGATGCATCAGCTTGTGGCGGCGCATTAAATCCGCAGAACTGAAGATGCTGACGTGGCTGCAAACTTTTTAGTATTTTTTTTTTTTTTAATTCTTATTAGGCAAGAAAATGCAACCATAACTGAGTTTCATGCAAGTGTCTGTTAATCCTGTTAAAAGCCCCATATGGCTGTGAGTTTGTTTTTGTAACATTTTGAGGTTAATGAAGTGAACACAACGAATACTTTAGATGTCAGCCTTATGTGCATTTGTTGTCTTTGTTCACAGTGATTTTTGGTCAGTCTGGTTTTGTTTCCAATTAATGTATGTTGGTTGTTCAGTTCAAAAGACAAGCTTTGAATTACAGGCAGATCCCTCTTCCTTTCTGGGAGATGCTAAAAATATAACTGCAAACTTTATTAGTGTTGCCAATTGTTCAGTGAAATAAAGTTGTTTTTTGTTTAGAATTCTTTGTCCTTAATTAACCGTTAAGCTTGGAGCCCATCCCAGGAAGAGGAGGGCGTAGGCAGGAGACGCCAACCCACCACACGGTAACACATATACTAATTGAAAATCACTCACCCCTAATGCTGCTGCCTAAGTGGAACGGCCTGTAGGCGGCACTGTTGTACAATCATAACTCCCTACCTCTCCTTTGTTTAAGTGAAGTGTGCAAGTGCTTTTGGAGCCGCATTGCTGACGATCGGTCTAATTTTAAACTCGGTAACTTTGGCCACAATGTAAATGCGAGCACATCGGGAATGTGGCCAAAGGACAGAATTGTGCAGGGATGTTTTACATAGTGCCAAATCTGTTTCTCTGTTGTGGATCGATTCATGTTTTCATTGTGGCGAGAACATCAAAAGAATACTGATACGTTTAAATGTAAAATTATAAAGAGTTTAACCTATTGGCAGCTGGCCTCTTACATATTAGTTTGTTAAAAGCAAATAAAACATTTTCTGTTAGTTAACGTGTTATTGGAATTTGATGTAGACATACTACTTGTGACAAACGGTAGGAGATGTCACCGGTGTGCTTTGTCGGTAGTGTGTGTGTCTGCATGCATCCCAAGTTAACACCCAGGCCTGCAGTTGGCTTAGTCTGTGTATGCAGAATGTTGAACGTAGGGGTGGGGGGTGTTATTTTTATCTTTCAAGGTGTAATCTCCCTACATGGGCTGCACTGCACTCCCGGCACAGCCCACAGACACGCTAGCAGGCCCCACTTGTTCTGAACATGCTGTCGGTGTGTGTCAGGTAAGGACCGCGGGACGCTGCAGGTGTGCACCTGTGTGATGCTGCAGGCAGGATTCTCCCCACACTTGAGAGAAACAGGTTACTCACTCGGCTCGGTGGATTCAATCTCCTTGTCTTTGTACTGGTGTTAAAACTGTCTTTGTTATTGTTTCTTTGTTGTGACAGTTATTCAAAAAAAAAATCCTCGTATGATGCTCAAATGACGTATTTATTGAACTAACTGGGAATTACTGAGAACGTTATCTGGACTTGAAATACCAGCAAGTCACCGTTTACTCCACCACTTTTGTAACGTTTTAACATAATTATCCGAGAAATGTTGTCATAAATTTTAATGTTAATTTGTGTATTTATTTTCATTATATTAGTGTATTGAGCTTTTCAAGGCAAATGCCACAAATGATCAGAAAAAAATTTCAATGCCTTTTTTCGCTTCTTTTTTTTTTTTTTTTTTTTTTTTTTATATGCACAGTAAAAATAAGATTATATAAATAAGAATAAGATGTACAATAATAACTGATCTTAAAGGAAAATTAAAGAGTTATAATTACTGGTTGTATAACTTATTTAATAATAATAGTAATAATAATAATAAGCAGCGTAAAAACCCACCAAACGTCAAATGGGCTACAACTTAACATCTTATTTATTATTATTATTATTATTATTATTATTATTAATAATAATAATAATACAGGAATAGAAAATAATCAATGCACGACTGGTGTCGGAATGCTGCGCTTTCATGCTGACAGAAACAAATAACTTGTGTGAAAGGACAACTGCATTTGCATTGATCAAGAAGATATCTTTTACCTCCGTGGCAGCTGTCTGGGAGTCTCAAAGTCTTAGCTAAGCACCAAAGCAGTGTGTGGGTAGCTGCGTTTGGGCTGACTCTTGCTCAGCAGAAGGAAATATTAGTAAGCGTAGTGACTGATCAAAGGAAGGTACGTGTTTTATTTCATTAGCTCACTTCTGCATTTACTAGTTTTTCCTCTATTTCCCGTGCTATTTCAGGACATACGTTTCTGGCTCGTCATTTGACCTTGTTTCAGTTTACAGCTTGGCTTGTACAAGCCTGCAAGCGGACGCTCATGTTGGAGATGGGGAATGGTGTGACACAGAATGGTGGCTCACATTACGTGATTATGGTTCACATTGGTTTTGCACACATTTAAGTTAAATTTTCATAATCAGAAGTGACTGAATAGGCCAAACCTCCATCCAGCTACGCCTTCTGTTAAGCAAGTTAATTCCAAGAGTTGGTCTTTAGTATTTTAGCCTCGCACCTCCGGGCTCGGGGTTGAACCCTCCCTTGGGTCTGCGTTCGTGGACTTTGCATGTTCTCCCTGTGCTTCGTGGGTTTTCCCCAGGTTCTCCGGTTTCCTACTGCACTCCAAAGACATGCAGATTAGGTTGCTTGGTGTCTCCAAATTGCCCATGGTGTGTGTGTGTGTGTGTGTGTGTGTGTGTGTGTGTGTGTGTGTGTCCGTCCCCATCCCCATCCCCTGTGGTGGGTTGGGTGTCCCCTGCCCTGTGCCTCCTGAGATGGGCTCCAGGTTCCCCACGACACAGAATTGGATAAGCGGTGTAGAGAATAGATGGATGCTCTTTAGTATTTAGTATTTTAATTGTCACGTTACCCCAGCGGTTTTTCTGTGTTTGATGTTGATACAATGCAAAACCAACGCACGGTAATCATAGATTTAAAATGTTAAAAAAGTAAGCATGATCAGTTGGGGTTAACAGAAATGCAATGGCAAAACACTCAATAGGTGGGATAATCATGCTGTCAGTCACCGACTGGGTTAACGCTGTTAACATCGGTTCCTGTATCGATTTGCGTTGCGATGAATGAGACAGATGTGGACAGAAGACCGTTCCAGCTGCTGCGGGTTTGAAAGCCCTGTTCGTTGCATCACTGACCACCACTTTGCTCCCTTGATGGTCCAGATTTGCATAACATGCGTCAATAAAGACAGGAAGTGCTAGAGGAATAGGTCTGTCGAAAGTACTGAGTGAAGATTAAAAACAGTGCATGATCATAGGTGGGAGGTGATGGGGTCTGACATGGTGCAGTTTTTACTACAAGCCCTGAATGTGGACTGTGCTTTGACGGGGCTCACGCTGTGACGGGGCTCATGCTGTGACGGGGCTCACGCTGTGACGGGGCTCAGACTGACGGGGCTCACGCTGTGACGGGGCTCAGACTGTGACGGGGCTCAGACTGACGGGGCTCATGCTGTGACGGGGCTCACGCTGTGACGGGCATCAGGCTGTGACGGGGCTCACGCTGTGACGGGGCTCAGGCTGTGACGGGGCTCAGACTCACAGCAGATTTGCTGCCTTTACAGTGTTTTCAGTGCTGTGGATTCTCTCCTTACGGAGCTCATTTGGGCTTGTCAGTAAACACGGTGCACTTCACACATTTTCTTGTAACTGCACGGATGTTTGGAATGAAAGTTCAGGTGCTGTGGGAAGTGGCCACACACGTGTGTGTGTGTGTGTGTGTGTTTGACCTGGTCACAGGAGTGCTGTTATAATCACACTGAAGTACAGTGGCTCACTGCCTCACTAGGGCTATTGGCCATCACTCTCTGCTTGTGTTTCTCTGTAATCTGACCTTCCTGACTGTTGTAAGGACCTCATTTGTTTGCCGTCTTGACAGATCATTCTGTGCAGCAGTGACTTCAGATGGACAGGACACTGTGTCTGTCCATTAGGGATCTTTCTTGGACATGAGAAGACTGCTCTTTTTAACTTAGATTTTAACTTTTGTGACATGTGTAATCACTTAGCAGTGAATTTCTGCACGGCCACCTTGAGTCCCGCCCCTGAAGGGATTTTAGGTGCAAGAAGCCAGTCTGATGAGGGTGATTTTGCAGAGTCCAGTTTTAAAAGCTTGTGCTCAGAATGATGTAGCATGTACCACCTGCTTGTAAATGTCTCTTCCAGTGTGGTGAAATAGAGCAGACATAAAGAAACTTGGGTGTAAATCAGTTCTGCTGTTCTCAAATGTTCTGGCTCAATGTGAACAGCTCAGCACAGGAGCTTGTGTGGGTCTAGGCTCAGCTAGACTGAACTCTGACTCCCCAGGGCTGAGAACCATTAGCCTGTTTGTGTTTAAAAAAGGCCCCCGAGAGCCTGCTTGTTCTGGTCTGTGAGAAGCCAGGAAGCAGTGGGACAGAGCCACAACACAGACGGTAATCTGTGCCAGACCCACTTTGTGCCTGAACACCATCCTCCTGGCTCCCCCTGGACCCAGTGGCTCACGTGCACGTGCCAGACCAGCATGTGTTCTGTCCCTCACAGAAGCTCCGCAGATCCCACCAAAGGATGTACAGCATTTACTGTGATGCAGCGGTTTGTGGCAACATGCTGCCAAACCTGCATGACACTGAAATTGCTAACAAAGGCAGGAAGTGCCCTATGCAGTGTGGGTAACCAGGCCGCATGTCTGGCACATGCATCTCAAGTTTGCTGTTCAGTTGTCACTCCTTATTAATGGGAGATATACATTCTTGTTGTTCTTAACGTCTTATATGGGTGAAAATATTTGAGGGCTCAATTGTACTTGCCTATTTTTATAGTGAGCTGGCTTTGCCTGGTGTTCCACTGAGCCCGTGTACATGTCTGGTGTCATTATTGGATTAAGCGCTGATGAGGCGTGCTGAGTGCCGTCCCTCCTGGCCGGTCACATGATCTGGAGGCACCACAGACCTCAGGGACAGGCCCTCTCGCTGCCTGGGACGCGTGCTAGTAAAGAGCCTGGTTTTCCCCTTCCTGTTTGCTTTATTTTTAAGATTCTCCAGGACCGTTGGGCGTGGTCCTGGTTTCATCTCAGGAGAAGGTAGGAGACCCGTCCAGTGAAATATTTTTTTCTTGTCCCCTTTTATGTTTTATTTATGTTGCTCTTACGTTATTTTAGTGGATTGTGACCTCTTTTCAGCAGTTATTGGGGTGTGTAGTAGACAGGCTAGTATCTGTCAAACTTTAGCTGCTCATTAAGAAAGACGCATTTTTTGTGAAATACAGGATTAAGTTAATCCTGCAGCTCTGGCCAGGACAGTCTCGGAGTCAGATACGGAGGAGCATCTCAGCATTCCTCATTTTTTAAGCCTGCCTCTGTTATACACCCCTTGCACTGGTAGATTTAGTGTTCATGTAGTTTTTCAGTTGGGTGGGTGCATTTGTGCATGTGGTGTGAAAGTAGCCACCCCCTTTTTTTTTCCCTCTTGGGGAAACCTGTAATTTTACTGTCAACCAAGTAGGTCTTCACATAGAAGTCCTGTGAACAGAAAAAGGCTAGTAAAACTTGTTTGTTTTGATTTGTAATGATGCTGTTGGTGTTTGTTTTCATGCATCGGATGCAGACCGTTGTGTTGTGGTGATGAGACACCCCTGATAGTCCTTACTTGCTTATAAAGTGTATGAAGGTCTGGCCCACCGTGGCTCCACGTCAGGGCATTATGGGATACATGCGTTTAGTAGTTGCTTACCTCTGCTGATTGGCAGCTGTGCTATGTATAGTATATGTCATCAGGAAATGTTATCGAATTTTGTTGAGATGAAGCGTGACTACTCCTGAAGTGTATTTTATATAAGAGAAAAGGGTAAAATGATGTTGCCGTAGCTTGTTTTAAACTTATTTGTGACTGTCTTAGAGGTCACAGCCCCTTGCAGAATAAGCCTAAATCCAGATCCTTATTTTCTTGTCAGGTTTGTGTTAGCAGCCTTTTTGCTTGAGAACCAGCGTGGCGTCTTTTACTCTGTGAGCAGCCCATTTTTGCATGTCTGCCATTTTGCATGACCTCAGGCATTTGTGCCCGTGACCCCGCCTCCTCTGGCCTACGTCACCATGGCGAAGAGCACCAGCAGGGAGAACAGAGGGCAGCTTAACAGCCTCTTTGTGCAGCAAACAAAAGTGCGAGGAATGGACGTGTGCGGGCCTTTTGTACTGCGCGTGTGCACCTGAAACCCACATGACCGCTGCATCTGTCTGAAGGCCCGTGAGGCAGCAGCCAGCTGGAGGCGTTGTGCTGGGGGGGCAGGACACCCCAGGAGATGGCGGAGCTCTGCTTGCCATCCACTGTTTCGCAGCCTTGCATCACTCTGAATGCTGATGTGCCCTGCTGTACTCTGTGCTTTTACTGTACGGTTGTTATGGTTGTTTGTTTTACCTATGATATGGTGTGTGTGATCATTCCTGGCAAACATTCTGTTGGTAAGGATAATGCACCGCAAGATAAAGGTGTTTAGTGATATTGTGTATGGAGAGAGAGAATGACGTTTCCTAACTATGGTTACTCTGGATTCACTGGCTGATTAGACTATGAGATTGTAAGAAGTGACTTGGAGGACTTGAGTTTGATGTCTCAGTAGACCTTCATGAACTCAGCCAGAGAACCTGTTTCCCCATGGTGCTCTGAGAACATCAGACCATGCCCTCTCCTAATCTGTACCCTTTTCTAAGTCCCGTTGATCACAGACACTGTTCTGCTCTTTGGTTCTGCTCTTGATGGATTTTTTTGAACTTTCAATTACTGTGGCACCCTTGGCAAATATGCGGGGCTGCCAGTCTTCTGCTGGAAGTTAAGGGAGTGAAATTGTGGGTGTTGAAAAGTTGGTTTTACTGCGCTATGGCACTGAGAATTATTTTGAACATGAGAAAGTAAAATGTTGGCATCAACTAGGATGATAGAACAGTGTGTAAGGACGCATGTTTTTGTGAAAAATAGAAAACAGTATATTCCCTAAATCAGCCTTCATTGGATGCCAGTGTATGGGGTAGGCTATTGTGGTTAATAAAGGCAACCGAAACAGGACTTTGTTAAAACCTGTGGAATGGAAGACTGTTGGTAGTCAATGAAATGTTTAGTACAGGCCAAACAGAGGACTAGAAGGTTAACCCTGCAGAGCCCCATGCGGGTGACATGTGGCATAAACATTGATGGGACACAGCACTCTGCAGTTAGGTTCAGCCCTGGATTTGACATTACTGATACCCAGTGTTACACTCGTGTTCTGGCCACACTTAGGAAGGGTGGAACTGCTGGTTTGGAGACAGCAGTGTGGCGTGGGATTTCTGACAGTTTACATTGACTGTCCTGGCAGGGCAAACAGATGGGGTGGTGTGATATGTGCTGTCATTGCACTAGCTGATACTGCAGGCCTTGGTTTCAGACAATAGAAGAGAGAGGATAACTTGTTTAAAGGACACTGAGTCTCTCTCCAGAAAGAGGTTTAATCTGGTGCCAAGCAATGCACCAGCGATTTGAGGAAAGAGGGTAAACACGCTTGTTTTGCAGGTCCACTGCATCCACATTCACCAGTTCTCCTTTTTTCTCATCCCCGCAGTGGTCGGAGGGTCTCGGTGAAGTGACACAAATTGGGACAGTGCAGCACTTTTGGATGTTGTCCTGCTAAGTGTGAAACGTGAGCCGTGAAGCCTGCTGAAATAGGAACAAGGTGTGTCGTTAGATGCCAGGCTTGCACAGGTGGGGTTAGGTGTTACTGAGAGTACAAACGAAGGGTGGGACTGTGGTTTGGGGCTGATGGAGGGCCTGGTTCTGGAGTCCAAGGCAGAGCGGATCGCACGCTACAAGGCGGAGCGGTGGCAGCAGCTCGAGGAGAAGTATGGCTGTTTTGAGGAGTCGCCCCCCAAGCATCTGAGGACAAATGTGGGGGAGGTCCTGGAGCCATCTTTTAGCACGCAAGCACTCATGGGAGACGACAAGGTTACCACGGGTGGGCTCGATGGATCTGTGGGGGGACTTCCCCAGCACGATCCAGTAGCTCTGGAACCACACACTCCAGGTGTTACCAACGGCACAGGAGAGAAACTGAGCAGGTGAGCCTGACCACACCCACTGCCTGCTTCCTGTTATGTGACCTGTGAGGGTGATGGAAGTGGCTGCTTAATATCGCTGTCAAGAAAGGTGTATGATGAAAACTCTGGTTCTTTATATCTGTAGAATTCTAGTTATTTCTTCACAGTTTACAGTATATTATATTGGAATCACGAAGGCCTCCATAGTCATGTTGTTTCTATCACAAAGCTGGCATAAGGTGCATATACATTTAATTTATTAGGTCTGCTGTTTGATCTATGAAGTAATTCAATAGTTTCCATACTGAAAATTCTAATGCTCTAATTCATGTGTTTGCACAGTAGGCTGTGTACACTTGTGGTGAATGTTTTAATATGAGGAATTAAATGTGAATATTACAGGTGTCCATTTGCTAAAGGCTATAACTTGCATATCATAAAGTACTCTCAACGTGCTCTTAAGCTGCGTTTTAAATACAAAGTAAAGAAGGTGTGTTGTTTGTTGGAAGAGGGTTAGGATTAAGGCTTGAAGAGCCTTAGGTCCAAACGTCGATGAAGATTCTCATCATCCAGGTGGGTGGAGCTGTCTGGAGGTTGAACAAGCCGATCCAAGTGAGTTGAGAACTGAAACCTCTCTGGAGGATATATATGGGGTCTCTCACCAGTTTTGTCTCAGGCTGAAGAAGCAACTTGGATGAGTAGTGAAACAGTCCTATCAAGAAGAAGTCCATTTGACACGATGCAACTTCCAGACACTTTGGACCAAACTTTCTTGGTTTCATTATGCAGTATCCTCACCTACTTTGGAGTAGCTGGTAGTGTTCTGTGGTTTGTGTGTCAGTGTGGGGTGAGCAGCGGGCAGCCACATGAAGCACAAGGGGAGCTAGCATTTCAGTGCCTTGCTCAGGGACGCACATGGAGGCTGGGCTGGAATTCGACTTCTGTATCCAAACCTGATGTTCTACTCACTGAGCCACCAGGCCCCTTTGTAATATGAGGCTAATTGAGAATAAGAACACTGAACACTTATTTCAGTTTGTGTTTATTCTGACTGAAGCCCAGTGCATCCCAGTCAGACACTTTTATTTGGTACCTTAGTTTCTCATTCACAGATGTTCCTTAATGCAGATTGAATAGTTCAGAGGATTCTAAATGGGGTAAACTCCATATGGTCTTGTCTTGATGATCTAACACAGTCTTGCTGTCACACATTAGCCTGCTGAGTATTATGAAACAGACAATATACATCATTATAATTAACTTATTCTCATTGTTGAATTTATTTAAATCATTTTTTGTCATGCCAGATTTATTCATATCTGTTTTTGATACCCAGAAATACTTTTTTGGTCACAAGGCAGCAGATGTATCACTTTTTAAATTACAGAATAGTTTCACATTGCCATAAAATGTCTATATTACACCTGTGTGCAATGTGGTTGTCTGATATTGAATTATAATAACATTAACGTCTCTCTGCGTAATGTGCAGACATTTGGCTCAGTAACGCATTTAAAACGCAATAAATTAGCTGCAGTGGTGCTTCTTTGCAGCACCTTTTGAATTAAAATCCAACTTTATACTGAAATTCATGCTATTAAGTTATATTGAGGCGTGGTGGTTAGCACTGTCGCCGCGCACCTCCAGGCCTGGGGTTCAATTCCCGCCTTGGGTCTGTGTGTGTGGAG
>JABJVR010002321.1:0-17589 GCA_025773905.1 Chitala chitala
ACCCGGAGAAAACCCACCAAGCACAGGGAGAACATGCAAACTCCACGCACACAGACCCAAGGCAGGAATTGAACCCCGGGCTTGGAGGTGCGCGGCGACAGTGCTAACCACCACGCCAATAGCAGAACCTAATATGAATAAATTAAAACTCGCATGACATTTTCTCCGATCATGATAGTATCTAAGCTCTGTACAAACAGTACTAGCCATGTGACAAGAAAAGGAAGCTTTTTAATGTGTATCATCAGTAACATAAGTACAAGTACCATCATAGTTTTAGAGTTTCCACCCAAAGAGTCCTGCAGCAGTCGGGTTAGTTTTGAGTTCCTGTAAGGGACATGGGTGCTCTTTCCATCGACCAGTGCCGAAATGACGTTGCCCAGGGTGGAGAGAGAAAGGTTGATCTTTGTAGCTTCTTTAAGTCGCTGTCCTGTTGCCCCAGTTTTTCCTTGCCTCTCAGAACCCTTGGAGGAAAAACATCAGATTCCTGACATTAACAAGTTACTAAGCCTATTGTGATAGCAGGGAAATTACAAGTATTGCACATCAAATCATTAACGTGAATTAAACTACAATAAAATAATAATAATAAGACACAGTAGCTGGCATAATTTTGAATTAAACTCACCATGGAATATCCCCAATTATAAAGAGCTTTAAAGCTTGTTTAGAAAAATGACAAGTATAATGAAGGATGAAGTTGACAACAGTTCTCGTTCATGATGAGTGGTGACTACTATTTTAAGTAAAGGCAGATACTTTTACTGCAGTATTTTGATGACATGTCAACTTCGCCTACTGAAGGACGCAGCGGAGACTCAACCAAAAACATAATCAAAAAAATGATACGGTAAAGAAACACTAAATTATACGGTCAACGCTTTAGGGGTACGTACAGCCAAATCTACAAGATGCAGTTTTCCCATGCGAACATGCTGGTTACCATCAATGCCCTTTTCACTGCACTCAATGGTAATCGTAAAGATGGCATGGGAACGAGAGCTATGCTCATTCATATTGGTGGCTCCAACTGACCCTAAAGAAAAATCAATAATACCAGAAGTTAGCAACAGCACTAAACTGAAAAAAAGATTAAAAGAGAGTAAGAAAAGGATAGAATGTCAGAAGTTGTACAGTGTAAGTAGCCTGCTGCAAGTTCCTCAAAAGACAGGGACCACTGTTGCTGAAGTATTTCATTTCTTCCAGAAGAGTTTAAATAATGAAAACATGTTAAGGAATAGTCCATGGCCCTGGTCATCTGATTAACATCGGCTAATAAATCTTGCTCAAAACAGACAACATGTCAGTAATTAATATTAATCGCCCCAAACTGCACTTACGGTTTTTGTGGCCCAGGGTCATTATGCGATCCATATCATCTGCATTGTTAACCACGTATCCAGACAAGTCTTTTATATATACTCCAACATCAGGTCTTTCTTTCACCTAATTTACGCAAAAACAAAGAATGCTTATCTTCTATGGAAAGAAATATAAAGTACTCAAATAACAATACAATATTTCCCTTAAATATAACTAAAGTTCCGATATTAAAATCATTGTAAGCAAGACTATCAGGAAATTGTGTTGTTTAAATTTGATTCTTGTGTTTACTAAATCTAAACCATGACTGTTATGAGTACTGTATTGAAAATGTCATTACTGGACTGGCAGTTTGGATAAGCATTTAAGAAAATCCATTTGTAACTATTCCAGCTCAATTTTTGATGTACAAGTCATGTATAACAGGATCCTTGCACAATTCTCAAACTTAGAAATGTAGTCTTCTACAGCAGATATTCCCCCTCACCTCCAGTCTCTGAAGTTGATCCTTGCCCAACAAGTCCCTTACTTCTTCATTATAAATTTCCAAATAGGAGACACGAACCAAAAACCTGGGAATGGGGAAAAAAAAAAAATAAAAATCAATAACAGGCAACTATTATAAAAAATGCAATCTGAAAAATCTACCTGGATAATACCAGCAAACAGGGAATGCTCCCAGAACATTCCAAGAACATTTAAAATTACCAATTACATTTGCAAACTGACATTCAAAGTTAGTTGTATTGATTCTGTATTGTATCATGTCAGCATGCCCATGGGGGATGGGCAGACAATCAACCTTGGACAACACTAGTTTTTGGTTCCTTTCCTCCATTGTCATCTGGCTTTAATTTTAGTTTCTATTCCAATCACTGTAGTTTCCAATAACTGTAAAGCACCTTGTGAAAACTGTAAAAGGTCCTATTTAAAAACAAATTAAACTGAACTGAAATAGAGTTACCGATGCTTTAGAACTGGATGTCTTATGACAGTAAATTCTGGTTATGCATTTGCTCAAGGGAAGCAGAAGAAAGATGCATTATACACTTTGACCAGACAAATTCAAACTATACATTTTTTAAGTATGTACTGCTGTCATGTTTTGAGAAAACTGAGTTTTGGCTGAGTCTAATTGCAGAACGGTTTATTTAATGGTGGGGTCAAACAAATCAAAAAGGAAATGAAAATAGGACTGAAGATGCTATGGTGACCCATCAAACGATGAAGGCAGGTGAGCCTTCCCTTTTTCCAGAGTCCTTCTTAAATGGCCAGTTGTTCTGTCATGTTTTGAGGAGAATGGATGCAATGGCTGAGTCTAATTGCAGAAGGGTTTATTTGATGGCAATGAGACAAAACAATGGGCTACAGTACACTATATGGACAAAAGTATTCAGCCACCTGACCATTACACCCACAGGGACTGAAATGACATGGTATTCAAATACATATACTTTAGTATGGAGTTGGTCCCCTTTTTGCAGCTATAACAGCTTCCACTCTTCTTGGACAGCTGTCCACAAGATTTTATGCTTGCATGAATGGCAGTGTAAGTTCGAAACTCTTCAGCTATGAAATCAGCGAAGCATCAGCGACCTTTACGCACCATGCACCTTAGCAGTCATTGACCCCCCTCTGTGATTTTACGTGGTCTTCCACGTTGTGACTGAGT
The DNA here is from genome assembly GCA_025773905.1 of Chitala chitala. Taxonomy (NCBI): domain Eukaryota; kingdom Metazoa; phylum Chordata; class Actinopteri; order Osteoglossiformes; family Notopteridae; genus Chitala; species Chitala chitala. The sequence goes on from JABJVR010002321.1 coordinate 2,996, forward strand.
TGCTGTTGTTCCTAAAAGCTTCCACTTTCTAATAATATCACTAACAGTTGACAGGGGAATATCCAGCAGGGATGAAATTTTAGGAACCGTCTTATTGCAAAAATGGCATCCTGTCACAGTACCACACTAGAATTGACTGAGCTCCTCAGAACGACCCATTTTGTATCACAAATGTTTGCAAATGGAGACTGTATGGCTAGGTGCTTAATTTTATACATCTGTGGCAACGGGTCTGATTAAAACACCTGAATTCAGTAATTAACAGGTTTGCCAGATACTTTTGTCCATATAGTGTACATTGAACAACACGAAGTAAATAACAAGGGCCAAGATCTACACAAAAACTCACTACTCAGTCTAAACACCCAACAACTGGCAAAGGTTGTGACAAAAAATTGTGAAAAAGGGAGGGTTTAAATAGACAGGAAAAGGTAATGTGACATAGGTGATAGTGATAGGTGGTTAGCCAAGAAACCTCAAGTGAAAAGGAATGTGAACGTGCAGGTAAAGAAGGAAGAAACAGCAGCACCTAGTGGACAAGGAGGGCCACTACAGGTGCTGGACATAACTGCAACTTCATAACAATGAACCTTTTCATACTGACATACAGATAAAACAATGTGAGGTACCTCGTGTCACCTTCTGCTTTAGCAATATGGCCAAAAATATGAGCAAATGAGTTGGGAATTATGCCTCTTAATTCAGGCACTGCCCTGTTTCCTTCCATGGTGAATGTTTTTCCTGTTCCTGTTTGACCATAGGCAAATATCGTCCCTGGGGGGGAAAAAGTACATCATTACGACCCAAACTAGAGTATTATATTTGTACTTCCATAACCATTTTGCATAACATTTATGTACATATTTGGGCTTGCTTTGTATGTTTATTTAATGACATGTCTGCACACGTATTTTGCTTCCTCCACTTAAACTATATATACAGTTCACAGCAATATAGCACACTATAAATACTCACCATTGTACCCCTCCAACACAGACTCAACAATGGGTCGAGCTGTTAGATTGTAAACATCCAGCTGTTTGCTGTCTGGCCCAAAAACCGTGTCAAAAGTGAAGGTTTTCGGCAGCTCGTTCGGGGAGTCCACTTTATCCACACTTATCGTCCCCCGTATTTCGTCCACACTGACAGCCTGCTTGTGACCCATCGCCTTCTCTTTCTGGTTCATGGGCCGACATCGCACCACAACTCTGACGTTGTCGTTCACCTCAGTCAACGCTTTGTCCATCTTATTACTCTGCAGAGAACAATTAATAAAATAGTGAGGCGATTTCAGATTAGCAGTGTCGACAGCAAGCACTACGGGACGTAACCCACACATTATTGACAATTACACCTATAATATTTTATACTACACATAACATGAAACAACTGAAAGCCACGAACTCAAAACTGTGTGGTTACAGTACAGAGTGAATTTGTACAGAATGAATTTCATACACTATTTAATAGGAAATAGCCTACGTGATTGCTAATACATTGCATGCTAATGGAGTTAGCTTGCTAGCTTCAATCATATCGGCATGAAACGAAACACAGCTACATAAAAATTATTTATTGATAACGTGTAAACTGGTATGACAGTGCTTGATCCCATCAGTAAGACAACTATGCCAGCTCCAAAGATAACATTTTGTTAGAGGTGTCTACATCGCACGGCTTGCTAGCTGGCCGATTCTAAAGCCCATTTTTGTTAAACGCCCGTTAGCATTGTGCAGTATTTATGTATTTATTTAGTGGCTGTCTATATCACGTTGATAACGAAATGAAACACATAATTTCACACAATTATATGTTTAAAATGCATCGATTTCCACATATTTCCCACTGTAACGGTGATACCTAGCTCCATAGCAACACTAAACATCGGCTGTTACCGCCCTGCAAATGGCGGTTATCTAGCCAAATAAAATGTAAGTAGATAACCCTTCAAAATAAGACAGCGATAATAAATAAGCATTAGCTCTTTATTACCAAAGAACACTACTATTTGCTATGTTAGATGTAAAAACATCTTACCGGCATTTTCTGAAAGCTCCTTTTAATGCTGCTACAACATTCAGTGCAAAAGAGGCGTTAGCTAAGTATGCTCATCTGCTGTCTATGCGCGTCGAAGCTCAGTTTTGACAATAGGTAGAGTTGACAGATTCTGTATTTGGAGATTTAAAAGATAAAACATTCGACTATATCCATTTAAACAGTGCCACATTTGTTCCTGCGGACAACCATCGGCCGCGCCGGTTTATCTTGCGATTTTAGGAGCCAAGTAAATCCCAGCCAGCTTCCGTTTTCGGAAGGGTGCTGTGATGGACAGCAGCAAATTCACACTAGCTGCTGTCCATACAATAAATAGTTAAATAATAACTATTTAATTGAAAATGACTTCACCAAGGCCATCAGAACGTTTTTCAGATATCAGAATGTCTTACTAAATGTTAAACAACAAGCAAGAGCTTTTAAATTATTTGTAGCCTACTTTCTATCTGATTGTATGCAATTAAATTATATGTTGAGAAATAGTAAGACAAACTGGTTTGTAAAAGTAAAGAAAATTAAGGTCAGCAAGATGAAATCTTGATATTCTTTCAGTTCTTCTAGCAGTTGTAGTGAAATAACTAAATCTGGAAGTGGGTCTACATTCTATAGGTTATGCTTCTGTTGATCCAATTTTGGCTGTTTAAAATCTGACTAATGGTAAAGTACATCTGCACTCACATGTTAAAAAACCTATCTTGGGTCTACTCTTACAGGCAACAAGCTCTGAGTTTTTACACTGCCCATCAGAAAATCTACCTGAGGTTATAATTTCACTGAGAAACAAAAAAAGTCTTTCCTTTTTACATTGTCATAGTAATAGGCTTTAGATAAAGGCATTGCAATCAATGTCTATTATAAAAGACAGTAACTGAATTTTGTATGCTTACTTTAATACTGTTTTCTAAGCCTCTGATTTATATTGACACTTGACTGCACTTTGTACCATCGCTTATGAATTTTTCAGGTAACTGTGCACGCTAAATATGAAGGCAGATATCCATCCATTCATTTTCTATACTGGGTAGCTCAGGGCAAAGGGTGAGGTGCCAACACATCGCAAGCTAAAGGCAGTTATTTGTATAGCTGAAAGCTCACAAAAAATGAAGAGGAAAAGCTAGAATGAGACCTTTTAAATACACACAAATCTTTCAAATTCATATTTAGAAAATCAGCATCAAATTATACTGATTGTATAGTATCAATACAATGATTATTTAGTAGACCCACCTTGACATATTACATTTCATGGAACAAAGTCTTATATTGAGTATCCTTATGTAAAATAAAACAAGTCCTTTTGAAATGGAAGCTTTCTCTTTCTCAGAAACAGCAGGCATCATTTGGATGGTATGTTGATGAATGGCTAGTAAAAAACTTCAGATTAGCATTGAAATAGCTGCCTGTTTGATGCAAGCAGGATAAGACTTAAAACATGTATAGGACTACTTGTCCCTGTGCTGGTGGCACTCTTTTTTTACTGCTTGCACTTAATAAATAATTGACACAGCTGCGTCTCAGCTTTGCTGGTCTCCCCATAACACCCAGTCACTTCCGATGCCTGACTTCTTATCCTGCCAGAAAGGAAGACTGTCCACAGAGTGATCCAGAGCAGCCATTAGATAGATATTGTTTCATCCTCATTCTGTCAAGAACTGTTCTGCCTTCAGAATCACCTCATAGCACCCTTTGCTCTCCGCTTAAACACCTGTAGCACCTCCTTTGCCACACAGGTCTTTTTAAAATAGGCTTTTGCATAGGACAGAAAAAGTTTAAAAAACTGAAATGTTTTTGTTTTGTTTGAGTATATATAATACTGTATAGTATTATCAGTAACAAAGAAGTGAAAAGAAGTCAGCTGTGTTTGGACATTGTGTTTTATGCGCTAATGCATGCATGTCAATGACTGCATGTGACAAAGTAATACCTGCAGTCAGGTATGAATAATTAATCAGCTCTCACTTCCCACATGGTCATCAACTCTGTCAAATTTCATCTCAGCTTACCTAGAAACAAGTGATTTACGACGTCAATAAGGGTATTGAAACTATTAATAATTCACACTGTTCTTCCTTTTTGGGATGACTGGGCCTATATATACTGTTTGACTGGTTCTGGTACTGTTTATTGCTGTGCCATTTTGGCTATATCTTGACTTTCTCACAAATTTGCCAAAATGTAAAAATAATTTGCACATATATAAATGAGATATTCTGATATCTATCATTGTCACTTTTGTTATACTGTCCATTTTATCCAAAACCTATAACCACTAGTAATGCTGCTGACTATAGTCTATGCTGCTGATCATAAATATTATCTTTTTAATTAAGGAATATGAAAAGGTAACTATGTTTGTGCTATAACGTCTACCAGTAATCATAATGAACATAGCAAATGCCTTCTGTCACTATGGTCTGTGGACTCACTCACTCACTCAGTCAGTCAGTCAGTCAGTCAGTCATCTTCTATACCGCTTATTCCTGGTGAGGGTCGCAGGGAAGCCTGGAGCCCATCTCAGAACACATAGGGCACAGGGCAGGGGACACCCAGGGCAGGGCACCAACCCACCACAGCTGTGGACCTAGTATCACAGAATTATATTAATATTTATCAGTGGGTAGCACTCCTGCTCCAGGTGTGTGGTTTAAAATCTGGCTCTGAGTGCTGTGTGGATTTTCTGGGTTCTTCTCAGGTGTGCATGAGTTTTCTCTGGGAGTTCTGGTGTCCTCCAACAGTCCAGAACCATACTGATAACAAGTCTTGGACATCCTGAATTGCCTTTAATGTTTCTGCCCACAATGATTTGGCATCTTACACAGGGTGTACCCTGCTTTGCTGCCTGGGATAAGTCTGCAGGCAAGGTAAGTGGTTGGAGAATGACATGAAATGCTGGAATGACCTCTCTAAAGAGTGAGTTTTTTTTTTTTTACTTTGTATTATGTAGCATTATTTGGGATGGATATTTATAGTGTCAAGGATTGCTATATACAGCATGCTACAATTTCAATCGCATACGTACATTTATAACAGTTATTTATACTTGTAATATTAGCTATGTGTGCAAAATGCAAAACGTAGCACAGTTTCACAATTAAGCTATATTACAGCTTTATTATATTTTGTGTAACTGGTTTCTTGAAGACAATTATATTGATAATCAAACCTATGTAAAACAATTGTTCTTTGATGCTGCATTGTGTTATAATTTAGTGTATACACATACGGTATGCCTGAACACATGGCTGACCCTGGGATGTGTTCCAACCAAAAATGGTGAAAATCACTGTTATAAAAGGGCATTGCAAAACTATATTATTATTTTAATATTTACTTCAAAGGTCATGCATTGTATTGAGCAATTTAGAACTTGCAATATGACAAATTCACAGCACATACTTCCAGATAAGAGCAATAATATATATACAGTGTAGATTATAATAGAAAGAAATATATTTGAAATATAGAAATAGATTTGACAGATTTAAAATAGATTGTTAAAAAAATAGAACTTATTAAACTTTATTGTTAAAATACAATGTACTGGAAAACAAGTTACTACCATACAGTTTGTGAATACCACTGAATAACATATGCATTCATAACATTTTTCACAGACATAAACACACACACACACACACACACACACACACACACATTATTACAAAATGCAATATTTTTATTTTAAAATAATATTGCATTTTGCTGCTTTGCATGTTGCCTTGCTTACAATAGCTTTAGTAAAGCCTCATAAATGTAGCCTGTTTTATAATCATGTGCAAACAAAGGAAACAAAGTCAAGTATATTTAACAAATGTTTGTTACTGACGTGGCCAAATGTCTATAGCCCTTCCTAATGTTTGTGGTCTTTTCAAGGCTGTATTGGAACCTCAGTGGGCTCCTGTGTGTTCCACTTTGGAGCTCCCTTCCCTACTGCTACTGCACCTTTAACTGCTACTGTAATCATTCCTATTATTACTATTAATTTCATTATTATCTACATATGGACACCTTAGTGTGCAGGGTCCCTGAACACACATCCAGCTGGTCCTGATCCAGCTGGTCCTGATGGGTTGAATCACATAAATTAAACAGTGTCCATGTGAAATGAAACTTGTTAGGATCCTTTTTTTGAACATGCCTTTCTATTAGTAGATTTTAACTGAATAGTAAATATTAAAAGTAGGAATATGTTTTACAATAAACTTAAACAGAAAGAAATTAAGATAAACATTCAGCACTATACTTCAAATCAGTTGTTTTAAAGTGACAAGTAATTTATCTTAGTGTAAGACACAGTGTAAGACACCTGGTAAATAAACAGACATTCATGTGATTAACTGCCAGCCCACCACTGAGTAAAACATAACTGCTAAAAACACGTAAACCTGGCAGCTTTTTCAGCAGCATAAATCCCAAAACCTGAACACAACTTCCCTGCTATATGTTTTGAAGAGGCTGTAATGTTTGTCTTTAGTGCACAGCTGAATATTTCATCCTTTTTTGTTTTTGTCTTTGATTACAGAACCACACCCGGACTACGTTCTTTTTCAGCTCTAGCTTTTCCGCAATTGCTGCGATTTTCTCCGAAGAGGGACGAGGCTGGATTGCAAAATAGGCCTCCAAAGAACGCTTTTCTGGTGCGGCTATCGACGTACGTTTTCGTTTCCTGTCGTTGCAACTGAAAAGTTCTGGTTTGCTATTTTTCTCTTGGTAAGCCGCCTCAGCTTCCTCCAGCCAAGCTTGAAGCACAGGTTTCAAAGCAATCATGTTATTGTGGGAGAGAGTCAAAGATTCAAACCTGCAAATCGTGCTCTGACTAAGGGAGCCCACACCAGGTATCTTCAGGTTTGCCAAAGCAGACCCCACATCTGCTTGCGTGACCCCCAGTTTTATCCTCCTTTGTTTGAACCTTTCGGCAAATGCTTCTAATTCACGAGGATCGGATTCCGCATCGCCGATGCCAGCCATTCCGCCATGTGATGACAGAGTGTGTGGGTGTCCCATGGTTATGGCTTGATGTAAGTTACCCATGTTTTGAAGGTTATGTTGGTGCATGTGCTGGGACACTACCGATGGGTCTGAGGCTCCCATCCCATTCACTGTTAAACTGGAGGAAATATGGTCAAGCAGATCCCCTTCTAAGCCTTGATGGAGGTGGTGGTGGGAGGTCAGCGTGGACGGGTGGGAAATGGGCACCACAGAGGGGGTGGAAGTGCACGGCACACAGCTCATGGTGTGGTAGGTCATATCTGGCTTGAAACCATGTCCCTTGCCATGGGAGGCGATATCAACAGCTGCTAGGCCTTCGGTGCGGGCCAGAAGACTCTCATCAAAGCCTCCAAATAAACTGCCCTGTAGCTGTGAGCAAGAAAGTGAACACTGAGATCAGTGGTGATCTCTGCTTACACCAGGCTGAAAATATAGAATATCCCTCTTAAAGAAAAAAATAGTAGGAAAATTTGAATTTGCATGTGACAAAGCTGTGGATACAATGAACAAAATCAAATCAAAATAATTTTGACTTTAAATAATTCTGGGGTACATCTTACATTGTTACATGAAATCCACGTTGTCATGCAGAATTATCTTCAGTACGGTTAAGGTAATACATACCTGTGGAGTTGGAAGGCAAACTCTGCGCATTGTTTCTGCATTTGAGTGTATGGAAGAATACTTTGGGTCTTGCAGGGCTGGATGGATGGAGAAATGCTGCTTGTTGTTCATAGTGATCATTCTGCTTTAACACCTTACAGGTACGCAGATCAGACTCAGTTGACTCCGTGGCTCTTGCTGACCGTGTAATGACAGCCTCGCTCTTTTCATCTCCCCTACCGGCCCCTTTACTCACTTTTCAACTTGCACGCAAGTAATACGCGACGCACTGCGCAAGCGTAATGTTCTCCAAAAGTAAGCAGGGAGCGCTATTTAGTGTACAGTATATTAATCGAGTTCAGTTTAATTCACAATTAAGTATGACACAGTTGTTTAGTTTTATTGTGCGAATCTTGATTGCCTTACCATTAGGAATCTAATAAAAAATATAGAACCTGGTGACAGCTTGTACACAGTATAGATTTTAAACGACGCATTCTTATTCAGATTTATTAAATTCAGGTAAGCACATAAGTTTTTTTTTAATTGCATAAAGAGGCAATATAGTAGACTGTATTTCTTTTTTAGATTGCGTATGCCTCCTCCACCATGACCATATTGTTATTTATTTATTTTTTTGTCTTGAATTAAAAATTTATACATGTCAGAAATGAACAATTACTGTCGAAATGCGGCTTGTAACAAAGTATTTCTACATACTCGACCAACTGCGTGCTTTTGTAGTAGGACTGATTTTTAAATACTTCAAAAACAAACAAACCATCAAATAAATGAACAAAGTAACATAAGACACGAGTATGTTAAAATGTCAGGAAGGGAATTTTATATATAAAAGCTAACATTCACGTTCAATTTAAGTAGTAGGATAATAAAGAAAAACGGCACAGATACACATGCTTGTCACGCGTCATGGAAATCAAACCAAACATTTGAAGCTGAGCTTTAGTCACATGAAGTAGGGTACATCGATGTCTAGTTGCTTATCCACGCACTCTGATTATTCATGAAACATTTAAAGCAAATCATTTATATTTTAGCAAGCCTAAATAGTAGCATGAAAGTTTGATCGAAAGTCGAACTATATTTAACAGCTGCTCTTTGTTGGCGGAGGTAATTAATGGATGAATAAGTATTCAGGTACCTTTGGACTTAATAATTTAATACGTTTCTGGCAAGTTTGTTAACACGCAAGGAAGCATACATTTATGAATTATTCGTTGTGATAAGTCTATATTTACCCGGGAAAGTAGTTTACACTGCATATTCTATTAAAATAACTTCAAAACAGCAAACCAATTAAGTTTATATAGGACATATATTAAAGGGTATATTATTTTAAAGGTATATGACAGACTTGATATCAGTATTAACTAAAATTATTTGCTAAATAATAACAAGTCTTCGAAAACACATCATAACGGGACGTGGTCTTAAAATACGTGTTTCAACAAAGAAATTACATAGAAGGTAAAACCGGAGCAGGGCGATATTGGATTTCAGGTTAATTAAGCTAATGAAATATGTATAAGCTTGGACACTCATACTGGCCTTGCACCTCAAGAGTGACAGATGAGACGACATAGGGAAATGCGTAGAAAACCCTGAATACACAACGTGACGTTCTATGTGAACCGCTCAAATCAGCATTATCTGATAGGCGGGTTATTTCCAATTTAATTTTCCTTTGCCTGCTGATTAACAAAAACGCAGCGATTACACTTATTGGTATTTTACTTGCGGAGAGATTAAATGTAGCCTGCAGTTACATTACATACTGCCTGACCAAAAGTAGTCACGTGTGCCTCTGGAGGCAGTGTTATTAGCTGGTATTGTTTCAACTGGTCTGGTCTAGGGCTCTAAGATCAACAACGCTATGCGACCATGACATGAATATTCCAGGCTGACAATGCCAAGATTCGTCAGGCTAAAATTGTGACTCAGGGGTTCAAGGAACATGAGGAATCACTTACAAATTAATGCAGATGTGGGTGAAAATAGATGCTGAGATATAAGCTCGTCAAAACAACGGCATTAATTTTTCACCAAGATCTTGTACTGAACACGAGAGGTGAACCAGTCTCTGAAGTCTTCTCCAGCACATCCTAAAGACTTCTAAAGAAGATCAGGTCAGAACTGTGGTGGCCAGTTCATGTGTGTGATTCTTTATGCTCCAGACCAGTCAAAGCAATACCAGTTAATAACACACAAGATGACTTTTGTTTTTTTGGCTAGGCAGAGTAGTTGTAGCATGCTCCGTTCTCTTCTGAGATGTTTTTCTTTTCCCATTGCAGTACGTGTTCTTTTCCAACACAAACATTATATAGGCTACAGTATACACATATTTTTCTCCTTAGCTTTCCCCCCACAATTTGTGTGTCATAGACAGAGCCAACCTGTGTGTCTGCGAGGCCCTAGGTGAGTTCAAGCCCGTGAGCCCCCAACTTTAATGTATTTAATCTAATCTACAAAAAAAAGCCACAAGAGGACCCACCAGCCATGACAGGGCCCTAAGCAGCTGCCTATCTGGCCTTGTGGGCAGGCTGTCTCTGGCCATAGAGTTCTGACGCATGAGTGGTTAGTTGTGTTTAACAGAAAGTCATAAAAAATACAATCTATAAGGGTCAGATTTTTATTTATATTATCACTAAATGTGGATAACTAGTTGAGCTGGCACAGCTGTAATGTGGTGATCAATAACAATAGTAGTATAATTACGATAGTAATATTTCAAACGGAACACCTCAATAAACCTGCTGGATGAGTTGTTTCATTATTTCAGTACAATGCTGTCAATGTGTATTCCTAACCTGCAGGTGCAAACACTTCAAATGAAGAGACTCAAAAAGGAGGGGCTCCAGGGCTCATTTTTGATCTAAATACACCAAAATTATATTACAGTTCTATAAGAGTTCTGTCTGCACTGGTGGTTTCCATGCTTCATGGTGTAGAAAGACAAGACAGTTATTGATAGTGACAAGGTTGTTCCATTTGATCCATCTGAGATCTCTGGTTGCCCAGACAGTGAATAATTCAACAGGTATGTGGCAGGCATCCGTTACCTTGTTCTGCTTCCATATTAATCAGGCATATTAGGGTACAGACTGTATCCAAGCAGAAAATCAACTGTAGAGAGATCTCTATCTGTACACTTTATGGATACAGGCCTTTCCTTTGAGGTAAAGTAAAAAAATGTCACTTCCCCAGGTTAATTCTTTCTCAAAAGCTGCAACAAGTCAGAATGCAAAATAATTTCTGTACATCTCCATTCCATTTCTCTCTCTGTAGAACAATGTAACTTTGAATTAACTCAATGAGTACAAAATTGTTTTTTAACTGATTCCAATAGTGTTAGGCATATACTATATCATGTATTGCTATATAACTACAGCACTTTTGATAGAAGCTTACTGGTCCCATCAAAAAAATAAATAAATAAATTAGCATTTTCTAGGCTACAGAATAAAAAAGTTTACAAATCTCAAAGTGTTCTTGTATTTTTGTAACTACATACAGAAACAGATTATGAGGTTCATAATGAAATAGCTGTTGAGTCAACACACCATCCATTTTAGATGTGTGTAACTACAATTGTAACAGTTTTTTGTTAGCCAGTCAATCCTATGAAACCCTTATGAGTAAATCCATTTTTAGTGTTCTCATTACCATGTTTTAGAACTTTGTGCAAGTGCAGAGACTAACGTTTTGACAAGTTATTTGTAGACTTTAAGGGTAAAATACAAAGCCATATAGAAAGAAATAATTTCAAAACTAATGAAGGGTTTCGAAAAAAAACCCAAATATTTTGTAACAGTTTATGTATGTGTACAGTACATGTTAACATGCCAAAGTGTTTTCTCCTTCAGCTCTGTTAACTTGTGTACCACTGTTGTCCTGTTTAATTTGTTTAATGCATCAGCCCGATATCTGTCAGTAAATTCATGTGCCATATTGCATTCCTGTCACCACTCTTGTTAATTTTGATCCCATAAGAAAAATAATGTTCCCATGAGAGGGCCACACAAATTACAAACCCTGCCCAACTGGACTTCTACTGAATCAAATGAATTCAAACATTTTGAACATTAAGTCTGCAAAAGGACTCCACTATTAAAAGAACAACACAAGTAGACACTGGGCAGGGGACACCCAGGAAAGGCTGCCAACCCACCGCAGGATGGACGGATGGAAGGACAGACAGACATACACACTATGGGCAATTTGGAGACACCAATCAACCTAACCTGCATGTCTTTGGACTGTGCGAGGAAGCTGAAGAACCCAGACAAAACCCACCAAGCACAGGGAGAACATACAAACTCCATGCACGCAGACCCAGGACGGGAATCAAGCCCCAGGCTTGAAGGTGCAAGGCAACAGTGTTAACCACCATGCCACTGCACCACCCACCAACTTTATTAAAAACAGAAATTAGAGTGAGCAGGGGCCAACTCATAGCCAAAACTGTTAAAGAAGAGTCCTACCTATAGCCAAAACTGTTAAAGAAGAGGCCTACTTAAGCCAAAACTGTTAAAGAAGAGTCCTACCAATAGCCAAAACTGTTAAAGAAGAGGCCTACTTATAGCCAAAACTGTTAAAGAAGAGGCCTACTTATAGCCAAAACTGTTAAAGAAGAGGCCTACTTATAGTCAAAACCTCCACCACATATTCTGACACTCTTCAAGAGTACCTGATTTTTTTGGTAAGGACAAACATTATTTTGACATTATAGTCATGTTGGGTGCTAAAATAATAATTATAAAAAACTGTGGAGATGAAAGATTCCTGCATTTTCGCAACACTCACAAATACATAGATAGTGATATCCCAGCCTTATAAATGCAGGTACCCACATGCTGTTGTGGAGCACTGCAGCTGCTAGCTACTGGCCTAATTTCCAGTACACTTGGATAAATTGGGTGCTCAGCACTGTGTCTGTCCTGGAGATAGTGCACCTGGCCTGCTCACTGAGTGCATGTTGGGTAACGTTTGCCTCGGGGTTGCCGCTGTACATGATCTGGAGATACATTAGTGCAGTCTGCAAGGCAGGCTCAAGCAAGATGCTCTGGCACATTCCAGCAGCTGTGTATGCCTGAGACACTCATGTCTGATGTAATGAAAACACACTTCGTGGCAGTTTATTTGTTTTAAGATGCATGCTGATGCATATATGCTGTAGTTCAAATGCACAGTCTGCATTTAATTATATTTTACATCAAGAGCTGTGTCTACAACAATATTCCCAATCTGAGGTTTTGGTTAATTTTGATGAAGGGATGACATTTTAGACATGATAAATTCCAAATCAAGACCTGATTTGTTCTCATCCTCCTTATATTAACATACAGTGTTCAGATTGATAAATATTGACGTTTGCACCAAATTTGTTTATTTGGTTTTACAGCATTGGTGAGCAGTTTTTGTTACAGATTTGTTGATGCAATAAGCACAAAAATGCTTCTTAAAACCACAGGAGGGCGCTCAAATGACTTGTCTGCCAAAGCCTTTCCATGTGAGGGCACCTTTGGCACTTTGAGGTTCTGTGGTTCATCTTCTGGCATCTACTGCACCATCAGCTGCTATCAGCCTGAACCACAGTGGTAGCACCCACATGAAAAACCACTACCATATCTCCTGATTAGTAGCATGATATACTATAACATTTCAAGTCATAGGCAGGAGCAATAACATGCATTAGCACTTTGTAAAAATACAGTAATAGCAGTCAGTTGTGTTTGTGTTACCTGGTTACTGCTAGAATACTGACAATCAGTGGTGTAATGTAACAAAGAAATAGAAGTATTTTTGGGGAGTATCTGTACTTGAGTTTTAAGATTTCTGTCGAATTTTACTCCACTACTTTTCTTCAATAAAATGCATACTTTTATTCTGTTACATTTCCCATGAGGCTTTTTTGTTACTACAAAATAAATAAAATTAAAAAACACACTCCCAAAGTTTCAGTTTTCAGTCTGTGTTTGCAGCGTATCAAGCTCAGGCAGGTCAAAAGAGTAGCAGAATGAAGCTGTCATGGAAGCAGCAGCATCCTCCTCTAGCAGCAGTGTAGCAACCTGCTACGCCTCCTGTGCTTGCCAAAAAGTACTGAAATTCTGGCATTTAAAAATTCCCAGTCAAACTTCAACAAACATATTTTTTTGTTTTAATCTTAGGTGGTGCAATAATTAATTTGGCACTACAAAATAAACATTTGGAATTCTTCAAATTCTGACTGGATTTTAAACAACATACTTTTACTTTTAATATTTAAGTACTTTTATTCAAAAACTTCTTTTGATACTTAGATACTTTCACAACTAAGAAATATTACAATGGATGACTTTGACTTAAGTAATTTTATAATAAATTAACTTTTACTAAAGTGTAGCTTCCAGGTACCTTGTACAACACTGCATGCAAATACCATTACTTGTGAATTTAAAAATATACATGCATCATCTTCTCTTTTACCTCAGTTTAGCCATTGAGTGTTGACAAATTCACGGCTGTTCCTTGTGAAGACGTAATTTCAGTCTGCGCATTGGCAGTAAGCGTAGGTTGGACAGATTCACCGGTGTTCCCCGTGATAACGTAATTTCAGTCTGCGCATGCGCAGTAAACGTTGGTAGGAAAATCTGACGGGGTAGGACAAATGGATAGGTACTCCGTCAGTTTATCCTACCCGTCAATCTGTCGTCCCACGCTTACTGCGCATGCGCAGACTGAAATTACCTCCTCAAGGGGAATACCCTTGAGTTTATCCTACCTGTGCCTGTCCTAAACACGCTTACTGCGCATGCGCAGACTGAAATTACGTCCTCAAGGGGAATACCTTTGAGTTTATCCTACCTGTGCATCTGTCCTGGTGTGCTGTTAAGTCTTGCGGTTAGTATAGTATAACGTTAAATTCAATTGTATGTTTAATGCAACTT
>JABJVR010002322.1:0-17584 GCA_025773905.1 Chitala chitala
ACACACACACACACACACACACACACACACTGTTCCACACACTGTTCCACTCAGTTTCACACGGCCTTTATTACCACTGTTGACAAACAAACAGATTGGCCTCTGTAATTCCAGTCTTGCCAATTCTGCCCCGTGGGTTCGCATCCGCATCTACGAGCAGCGCAGCTAATGTTACCTTCGGTGTTCCTGAAACCGGAATTCCTGCTGCCGCTGTTTACTCCAGGGCTTTTGTCGCTGAAGCAGATGCCAAAATGTCCTGTTGTACCAGAGTGGAGGGGGGGGGGGGGTCCTCACAAAGGCAGCTCACAGAGCTAACGCAGCACTCTGTGAAACGTGCTTCACTAACCTGCGCTTTTGAAACTTCCAGGCAAAAGTAGAAAAAAAAAACTTACTCAGGAACAGGACAAACGCCAAAATGCACGCATCCTTCAAAAATGACACATGAGCCAAAAAGCACTGCAGTGAAAATGCAAATAGAATCGAGCAACTAAGCTCTCATTTGTGTGGTGGTCTGAATATGGAGTTACCGTTCTTCAGGTTTATCAGATAGGAAGGAAGCAGGAGAAACATGCACTTTTTATTTTTAAATGAATAAGGTTTCTTTTAATGGTCCCTATATTTGACCCCATTCCCCATGGTTGCCAGCACCTGGTGGCTATGCTAATGCTAAAGCTCACTGAAAGGGTTAATTTGGCCTTTCCCAGACTAACCCCACAACCACCATAGTGCTTCCCGCCCCCTTGTAATACTTATGTGATCTTTTTTTAAGCGATAAGTAGCACAAGATTTATGGGCGATGAATTTCCAATTACTTTCTGCACCCCCGCCCCCCTCCGTCCAGCACACCACCACCCAACTTCCACAGCAGCTGGGCTGTCAATCACCGGCAAACGTCTTTACCCTGTTTCCGCCTGGCACATTTGCACTACAAGTCAGAAGGAGTTGTGTGCAAACTATCAATAAATCCTGTCTAATGCGGTCCAATAACCCCTCCCCCACACCGAACATTCTCACCGCTGCCTGGTCTTTAACTTATGGATGGTACGTGCTCCCCTCACACATAAAGGTCCAACAGCAAAAAAATTATATATATATATATATATATATATATATATATATGTATACACACACACACACACACACCACTGCAGGGCACTGCCCAATTTACTGCATATTTGTAACACAGCCATTTGGTTTAATTTTGTTCAGCTACAATGCCTGGAAACAATGCCCTCAGGGTTATAAAATTGCTCTGGGATAAGCCACGGACGTTATTATTTTGCTTACCAATTGCTTACTATGACATCCAGCTGAAAGGAAAATAAGGAGTAAATGACCTATCATTGTACCCATTTCAGTGGTGCTTTTTGCTGCATTTTACTTATTCAGAGAAGGAACGTATTTTTATGTTTCTATTTGAAAAAGGGCCGTGTACTTCATTCATTGCAGTGATACACCTGTGTGATCTACCTGGCGACTTTTTTTTAGTTCATAGAACACCTACGCCAGGCTGCTCCTGCAGTGAGGACATACATAAAAGCATCGGCCCTGTACAGTGAAAGCTGTTGCGACACGCACTGAAAATACACAAGGACGGTTTTGGGTAGGGTGGAGAGGACGCATCGTAGACACAGGGGACCCTGAGCAAAGCACTGAGCCCACATCTTCTCTGGTTTTGAAAAAGGCCATTTGTGAAGAACAGCACCAGAACTTTCTGTGCTTCAAGCTTCACAAAGAGACAGACACATTCCTTATATCACTGATAAAAGGATTACAGATCATCTGTTTGTTCTCTAAAGGGAAGAAAAATAAGCACCTGCAGCGTCTGAGCAAAATCTGGACTTTTTTTGAGAAAAACTATTTTCTGGTTTAGGCCAAAAAAAAAACATGACACTAAAATTCCAAGAACATTACAATTATTCATTTAACAGATACTTTTATCCAAAGCAACTCTCAACATTTCACATACATAACAACAATATTGGTTCCCTGCATTTAACCCATCCCCTGGGTGAGCAGCGGGCAGCCACATGCGGGCTGAGCGTCTTGCTCAGGGGACACATCTGGTGGCCAGGCTGGTATTCGAAAAACAAGACTTCTACATCCTAGCCTCATGTTCTACTCATTAAGCCACCAGGCCAGTTATTAGAAGGACAAGCACTATCATTTCAAGAACAAAAAAATCGTCTGCAATATCTATAAGTAGGATTATACTTCATCAGTAACATTGTCCTTTTTCAGATGTGAAAAAAATTAGGGTGATATAGCCGCTCGGGTTTTTCCATAAAGTGGGTCTGTACTCCAGTGTCTTACCATGACCTTGACACGCTCTACAATGTCAGCCTGACGTCCAGAGGGACTTATGACACATCCTGTCATAAGTGAGACATGACACAAGCTAGCGTTTTCACAGGTTGCAAAACCTGCTAAGATGACAATACTTGTGTGAGTCAGTCAGTCACACCAAGATAATTCTTCCCAGAAACCACTAGCAGTTAAATGCACATCTCCTACCTCCCAAATTTCCAACAGGCATTTCCAGTTTGGAAACACACTGAGCTGTCCACAACCTCCATGCTCCCAATTTAGACAATGGTTACACTACTGTAGGTCAGCTAAATTCTTAGCAGAGCTGACTAACTTTCTAGTCAGAGATGATCTAACTCTTGTTTTATAATTTAGTTTTATAGTACTTTACTTACCAGTCCTGCAAAAAAGGTCTGACACACTGAGGATGTTAATGAGGTCTTTTCTGTAACTAGACTGAAAACCTGTATGTGTGTGTTTGTGTGTGTGTGTGTGTTTAAAATAAAAACCTTTTCAACCCTATCTCCAAAGCACAACGTTTCTATGCTGTGCAATTTTTGTAATTTTTCTAAGGCTCTTATTTACTCTAAAACAGCATTTTGATAAAAGCCCCTGTGATAATATACAAGGGCATACGCATTGTGGATAGATTGTATGACATCTGCTAATTCTGACAAGAATGATTACCCATCCTGCATAACAGCTGGCAAGCAGCCAAATGACCCACCTACTCCACTGGGCGGGCAAGCACCCCCCTCCCAACCCTGAGCTTTAACTAAAACACAGCTGGGATTTAAATCAGCTGGGTCACAGAATGGTTCCCCGCTCAGTATTCGGCGAAAGCTCCCAGGACATTTGTTCCATTTTACCATGTCGCTCCATCACTGCCTTGACTGATGTGTTTAGTTACATTTAGCTGCACAGCTCACACTTTTATCCAGGTTTTTGATACTTAACACAGCTGGTTTTCCAGCTGTTTTTTCCATTGCAGAAATCCAGGTTACGTGCTCTTCAAGGGTGTTACAGCAGCATCCCCCCCCGCCAGAGACTTGAACTGTGCCCCTAACCTCTGATCAGATCACGTCGTGCTCACGCTGAAGCGATGAACACTTCTTGTGCATGCAATGTTCTGTAAATGGTTCACATCAGTGGTGCTCATGTCCCTGTTTGGATGACTATGATATGTAGACTGGCAGTAATGCAAAAACGAGCAAGAATGTGAGTGATAACGTTATTTTTGTGCAACGTTAACATTAAATGTACGTCACGTTTCATTTTTGTGTTTTCATTATTCAAACCACCAGCAAGTCTTTGTGCTGCTTCAATACCGTGCTGGGGAAGGACGCCGTAATAAAATTACAGGCTCTTGCTTAATTAAATGCTTTAATAATTAGATCCTCTGGCAGTACAACACAAGCCATTCAAAAAACACGTAATTTATCTAACTTCCACTAGCACTTTATTATGCATCGTAAGATGCTCTTGTTAAGGACACAGAAAATCCCTCCCTTAAATGTGTTTAGTTACTCACTTGTACTGTTCAGGTCAATCATTTTTTAAATATTTTTAGAATATTTTTTCATTCTTCTTAACACTCCTAACAGAAATGACTTAGCTTACATGCAAAGAGCATCCACTCAGCAAATGAGCAAACAGAAAAACCAGAAATGCCTGAAAGTTGTCAAGACACAAGTTGTAGCAGACCTGTATGTGATTAGCGTTTCTTCGTTACTGACACTTGATCAGGTTTGTTAATCCTCATTTTTAACATTCTTAGATTGCATGATGATGATTTCTGGCTTGGATTTGTGTTTTTAGATTTTAGCGTATCCCCTTCTCATGTTACATCCAAATGTGCTCCTGGGCCCCTCTTATCATTTCTAGACTATCACACCTCCATCAGAGCTACTCCTAAGACCTGGCACTTACTGGTTAGTCCCATCTCAACTGGGATGACTTGTAAAAGGCAGAAAATGTTTAGAGGAGGCAACATAGTCCGTTTCACGGTATCGTGGTTTTCAACATCTGTTCTGGTTATTGGAGGTCTGCTGTTGCCTGAAACACACTAACTGAAACAATGAAACATAATAAAGAATAGCTTTTAGTAGTCACCATAAAACATGGCAACTGAAACAATGTAACACTATGAAAAACTGTATTCAGTAGTCACCATGACAACAATTAGAAAATGTCACAAAACGCTTTGGTGTAAACAATGAACAAAAAAAAATCCAACCTATCCATCCTCTCAGCTGAACCTATTATATGATATAAATAGCACATGGGTCAAAAGTACAGCTCTAACCTAATTAGCCTTAAATCTACTGCTGACATTTTAAACAGCTCATGATTCTATTTTTATGACCCTAAATAATGAGTTAACACTTAACTGATGTTTATCAGTGCATTTGATGCATATGAAAAGCAGTGAATAACAGCCCCAGAGTGCAGACAGTAGTAAAACAAAGTATTTCCAACATTAGTTAACTTTCCCTTTGAATATGAAAACGGGCACTGATCTAAGGTCTACTTTTGTGTACTGAACTATAATGATTTCAACACTTTAAGGCAAAGAGCAGCACCAACAAAGTCTGCAATGCAAACAAGTGGCGTCGAAACGTGAAAACGCTTTATTTTATTTGCACATACGTTCATGGGGGTGAAAGGGTCATTTGACCGTGGACATGGAAAGTACGGTAATAATGCATACCTTCAAGAGCCTCCTGAATGTGAGCAGCCGGAGACCCAGTGTCCTTCACAAGGTTGTTGCGGGTTAATAATCTAACGGTGCGAGTGCGAATGTCCATAATGACCAGCGATCTGAAGCAGCTGGCTGTCAATAGCAACTGCATCTTAATGGTCCCTGGGGCGATTCAGATGCTAATGGTCTTTCTCATTGCAGCCACATGGTGAGCATAGACTGGGAGGGATGGTCAACGGGGATGACTGGAGGTCAGGGAATTAACGAACAGAAAAGGGGGGGGGGAGGCAAAAAAAACACAAACCGAGGGAGTCGAGAGCTGCACCAGAGATCGATGCGAAGAGAGGAACCCAACTCTCAAAGCCGCCTTATCTGTTGATCTGCCGTCTGGTTTCACTGAGCTCTCTGCTTACTGAAATGACCCTTTATCAGGACTATCTGGAGCCTTGCACAACTCACCAGGGTGAAAAGAATAGGAGCTGAGGAACATCGATGATGCACGCAACAGCCGCACCAAACAATGCAACATGGTTTCTTTACACAGTTGTTTTTCATGGAGGTTTTGCTGCACTGTAATATGTTTTATTGCAGCCATGAAACAAACAAGCATTGTGTCTTATTTATTCAGCCTGGAAAACTTGTGAAAGGCGTTCTGGACTAATGCACTTGTGCAGATATTCCAATCAGTTCAGTGTGTTCACTCTCGTTATGGCAATTTTGTTTTTTTTTTTTTTTTTACAAAAAGGCAACAACAAGATAATGTAAAATCTGGAAATGTCCCAGGCAGTTAGGATTTTTTTCTGTTTTATTTGCTGTGAATAATAACATCACTGAAGAATAACAATTCGTTTCATTTCTAGAGCTAAAGTGTAGATCAAGGCCTTGGGAAGCACGGACCCTTGGCAGAGGGTAAACAAAATGTCTTCTGCAGGAACATTTAAAGAAATAATTTAAAAAGCAGAAGCAGTTGCTTTTGTCAATAGACAATCCTATTCCTCATGTTTGAAATGTCTGTGAAAAGTGTCTGTGAGAAAAGGTCCCTGAAAGACATTTCCATATGATACTAAATAAAAGTAGCAGAAGCTTCCAGCACTGAATATCAATAACCCTTAGGAACAGCTATTTATGAACCATTATAGGTGCCTGAAGTTGTGACATCTAAAGAGCCCACTTTCCATCTATGCACTGACCAATAACCATCCTGTAAAGGTACCAACCCCCCTCTCACGCCCCCCCTATTAATGCCCACATCTTTCTCCAAAGGCCACTTGTTAGAAGAAGCATCATCTCATCGATGACCAGGATTTGATCTGGGGACGAGACAACACCCCCAGAATGACATCCGCAGGCCCAAGGATGAGGACGTGCCACTTTGTCATTATTTTTTCATTACTGCTCATTAAAATGACATATGTGGAGTTCCTGGACGTGTCGCGAGCTACCCGTGAGCCGTGGTGCAGGTGGGGCTGCCTAAAACCGCACACCAACACAGTAGTCCCTCTCATCACTATGAAATCATGTCACTTCCTCGATTTACCGTTCTGTTTGTGTTTCTGTGCTGTATACAGTCCAATTTCCATCAGCATGTCTGGTATACGTAACACACAGTGTTCTGTGTGTTAGAATGAAATGTGCACACACTGTTCCTTGTGGGCAAACTGGACTGAGAATCACCTCTCTTTCTTTGTGGCCTTTCCATATAGCGTTGAGACCCTAATTTGCTGGGCTGGTTGTTTCACAGCAAGTCCTGGTGGGGGTGGGGTGGGGGGGTTAGATGTTAGTCACCCAGCAACTAACAAGAGATGACACAAACAGCCCGTCACTGCTGGTCTGGAGTCAAGCAGGTCCTCGGGTCGGTCAGAACTATAAGCCAGCATGATCAGTGGGATCGCAGACGGGCGAGACAGCATGGTGGGTGGGGCAGGGGGTGACTGACAAAACCAAAGCACAGAGAAGCCGCATGTCACTGGACATTTCCTCTGTTAGAGTAGGACATCGCGTGACTCTGGGCACACGTCCGCTGCCTCCAGACCGCCTACCCAATCGCTCGCCACCCCCCCCACCAAGCACGGGTTCTCCTCCCCGCACTGTACGGCTTGGCAAGCCAACAGGAGCGTGCGGAGCGGACCACGTTAGAGGATTACGAGCTGGTAAAACCAGATGAAATTCAAGGGAGTATGTGAACACGCGAGAGAGCTCAGGTGGCGTGCGTGCTTCCATTCCTACACAGCATGCCTAAAAACATCACCCTGCACTTTCAGTGTACACTGCTAAAAAAAAAAAAAAAAAAACTACAAATGCTGCAACCACAACATGTGATTTCTCCTTATTTGTTGTATTTTCACGGCAAACAAAGGCACGCAGCAGAATAAACTCAAAAACGTTCCATCTGGGGATCTTTTCATGAGCGCAGAAGAACACATTCCACAAACACGAGAAAATCAGGGTATGGAATGTATCAAGTTAAAGGACATCAGTAGCGTGTGTGATTGTGTCCCACCTACCCAGCTACAGGCCCATCATCTGACAGCTGTTAGTGAAGTTAGTCCATGCTGGGGGCCATCGTAAAAAGGAAAGAAAAGCGAGGCTGACGGGCCGGGCCTTCTGCTCGCACAAGATCCGACTCACCATGTGAAATTCTATACGCCAACTGTGCAGTAAGGCTTCGGCCCCTTCAAAAGCGAAAGAAGAATGACAAAGTGTTTGCATAGTGAGACTTCTCAAAAAAAGGTAAAGAAAACCACGCACTGCAATTACTCGCGTGGCCTATAATTACAGCTGCATTGATTAAACCTCACAAAAAATGCGATCCCTTTAAGCTGCTCATGCTAGACGACGTGTTGTGAAAAGGGCAGCCATTCTGCGGTCTCATCTCTCATGGTTTTAGTACGTGGGGAAACGTGCTCTATAAATTTAATTCAGCACATTTTTCAACCACAATTCAGTAAATTTCCAATGACAACTCAGTACATGACTAAGACTCGCATGTTACGAAATTTTAGTGTCATTAACTTTTATCATTACCGTCATAGGGAAAACATCCCATACATCGGAATCTTTAGACCTTTGGCAGACAATAAACAGGGTCCTAAACAGCTTAAGTTTCTGTTCTGATGGACACAAGCTGAAACAAAACAAAGGCATGCTTTCTTCTGCGTCTGACTGTAACCTGCAAAGTGGCACACCTGGAAAACTTTTTATTGCACAATAAAATACTTCCAAGGGATGAGAAAGCCCACAGCATGTGTGCAAACACTACACGAATGCAACCATGGATCCAAAAGCCATTTTGATATGAAGTTTTGTTTTGATAAGATAAAGAATAGGGAGATGTGAGCAGGCTTGGAGTCAACCCAAGAACGCAATTACAGCATTCGCCACCTTAGCCACAATGCATAGATCCAGCAGCACCCATGATATCCAGCAGCCATTTGTCAGCCGTCGTCACGATGCCTTCAGGGGAGATGTCCGGTAACAAGACCCCCTCAAATCACCGCACTCTATTTGTCAGTCGTTACGGTCGCTCTGACTCTAACCTGCTCCCTCCGAAGTTCTGGTCGGGTTTTTCACGCGTCCTCGCACTGGGTGTCAGATTGAATTTCCCACCTCCCCTCAAAAGCGCGTTCTCCGCTGCGGCGACCGAGCGGGTGGGCTGGCGTGGAGAACGATGGCCAGACAGCGGCGGACGCTCTGCGCGGTAACTGAAACGGCTAAAAGAGCGACAAAGGCAGGATGGCAAAGAGCCGGCTGAAGATCAGGGAAGGGTGCCAGGCTGATTAGAATTAGCAAAAATGTGTTCATTTCCAAATCAAGCTTATGCTGCCAGCACTGGCAAAGAAAATCATCCCCCTCCAACCCAGCATGCCCATGTATCGTATTCAACGTGGAAATGTATTGGAGAGTGCATTACATGTCCTCAAAGACAGAAAACAAGAACTCATTCCTCAGACCTATGTCAGATATAAAAAGTACCGTGTTCAAAATGTTAATTTATGTGGGTCCACTCAGTCATATTGTACATACATCAGCTGGCCTGTTTGATTCACAAATTATAAAAGAAAAATGTAAAGGTCTAAAAACTTGACACAAATATAAAAAGAACTCGTGATGTTGGTTCCAGTCGGAAAATCCTTCAGAAACGTACTACATCTACAGAAGAATGCTTCAGAAAAAAATAAAATCAAGACCGCGCAAAATGTAATTTCTGCTCACTTTATAGCGGCATGAAGGTGAGCAGGAGCAGAGCTACAGACCGAGAAAAAAGGGCGCTTACATTTTTGCTGGGTAGCTGCAGGGATGTTTTATTGGAACACGAACGGTCATACTGGGATAATCCTGCTATTGACTGACAGACACAATAATCCCAACCACTGTAGATACTGAAGTGTCATTATCTCTGTCAAAAATTTCATCCAAAATACATCCGTGTTGAACTCCTCCTCCATCACCAAAAGTGCTAACACTACTAAAAGAAACACTAACACATGTAGTCTGCTCTTGGTTTAATGTTACTGAATATGGTATCATTCAGACAGAGCAACTCCACAGAAATGCTCACTACTCTCTAGCAGCATAAGCAAGAAAAGCAGAAAATACCCCTCCTCACTGAGTATGACCTCTATATGCAGTGTTGCGGATGCAGAACCAGGACACACATGCACAGCCAATTGAAATTCATCAGTTCCTCTTTCTTGATCTGTCACGCACACAGCACCCTTGACACACTGTTTGGGGAGCACATCCAGTAAGAGTAGATGGTAAAGATATATATTCATTTTACATGGGGGTGGGGGGGTGTAACGGAGCGCTGGACCATTCCATGGAATATCAGCGAATGGACACCACAAGAAACCGTTGTACAAGTCCCTGTTTATTGAACTCTCCTTCAGTAATAAGAATATAATATAATGTAATATTAGTTAATCATTTCAGGCTGGCCAACTGAAGTGTTAGCTGATATTGAAAAATTAAGTTTTTAAACCAGTAATGAATGTTTGACTCAATTTACCCACGTCTGTTTGAGCAAGAAATGTTGGGACGCCCGTCAAAGGACCCGAGCTACCGAGGCTACTGGGTAAAGTAGTTTAGGGCGTGCCCATCTTTTGATGGATGAATCCAACCATAACAGACAGGGGAGGGGGAATTGTAGTAGGGAGATATTTATGTAAATGTACTTATTTATTGTGATATATAAAGGTTTACTGATTGATGAGTATTTTAAACAGCTTTGTATAAATCTTTTGATATATAATTGTAATGCCTTAAAATGATTTTTGCCAGCAGCTATTTAAGGAGGTCGGACAAGGCTTCTGGAGCATTTTTTTTTAATAATATTAATACAGTTGTTGGAGAAAAGTGATCTGTAGGGTCCCTGCAACTGGACTCCACTGCCACAGTTGGTTTGTTAAAAGCCATGTATTATTTTATTTAGTTGGTGATAGATTTTTCTGCAATTTATATATTATCTTTTGTTATTATTTTGGGCTCTGTGCACTGGGTGGATCTTGGGGACAATAAATCACAGTTATTTGGACTTGTCTTGTGAAGCTGTCAGTTTTTACCACCTACCCACCACCTACCCACTGGCCACCCTGGCCATCCTCTAACAGGGGGTATACAGAGCAATCAAGCAGTCATAAACATTTCTGCATAACATCTTGCACCTAACAGGGAGCAAGTTCACTTTAACCCAACAAAATATGCAGAACCTTTTTTTCCCTTAATTTTTCTAAAAAAAAACAGGTTGTGATTCTTTTCTCTGGAATGAGGCTTTCTTGATATAAATAGGCCTCTTCTAGCATGCTATCAAAATGTCGCTCACGGAACGAACCACGTGTGCAGCTTTACGGGGATGACTGGGAGAACTGGAAGGCATGCTGCAGACGTGCCAACTGCACCAGCAGTAAATAACAAAGTCGACGTCTCAGGAATCTGACGGCCGACGTGCAGCCTTGCCGGGAAAAGAACCTGGGTTTTTCAGGAGGAGAGCAGTTTCTGGGGGCATGAAACGATCTCCTAGCGCAAAAAAGGCTCGTCTTACATTAGCTATGGCCTGCGGCGGGGGAAGCGGATGAGATGTCTCGAACTTCTCAAGTGGCGAATTAGACCTCAGGACAGAAAGATATCGTGATTTAAGGCTTCTGGGGTGGATAGTCTTCCATCCATCTCCTAAAAGTGAAGGTGAATTAGAAGCACAATGACTTTAACAGCTGTGTTATTGAAGGACAGCCGTCACCCCTCCACCCACCCACCCCCCAGGAACCGTACGCAGACTACATAATCTGGTCTCTGTTTCCCCAGGCAATCAAAACATGGGGCCATAGGACTGGGCTAAGGATGATTGACAGAAACCAGGTGAGGAAATGAGAATTGCCGGCTGTGGAAACGTTTCCTACCGCAACCCCCCACACAGTTACACCTCTTTTTGGGAGAAGCGACAGGTTCACAGTGAGTCACCACTTGTCAGCTTCGATCACTGGTATCTGGTCCAGTCTTTGTTCACAAGTGAGATTACACTTATTAAAAAAAAAAAACAGTTTAAGGATGTGGTTCCAGTTGACATCCACATGCAATGAACAGTAGGGAAAAAGGAACAATGGAACACACATAACGGGGTTTAATTTCAACACCAGAGCATTCAGCATATAGGGCTCCACATGTTTTATCTACTCCTATACACACAGTGCTGTGTCTGCCAATTTAATGTGTTTAAAGACCAGTTCATGAGCTACTGAGTAAAACACCCAACAGGACAAATTACGCAGAACAACACAGCAGTGGTGCTCGCTCAACATCTGAGCTAGACCTGAAACTGCTCATTACTCTCCCGTTAACCATGGAGCGGCCCTGACAAGATGTCCAATCACAGGGGACAACGGTCAGTGGTGCAGCAAAAACACCAGTTGGCAGGGCTGCAAACTGTAACCGCCTATTCTGCTCCTGGCCGCAAGGGCGTAAACTGAAAGCAGGAGCGCAGTGAGCTAGCTCAGTTAGTATGCATAACTGCCTCTACCCTTGCAATGTGGGCTACAAAGATCAAAGCTGATCCAACCACGCAGTCACTTATTTATCATTCACAAGCAGGTGCTGTAGCAGCAGTTATCTCAAGTTTATATTTAAGTCCAAAGCATAAAAAAGTATTGCCACCGCTGGTTTTCTTTTTCTTATGAACTGAATTGTACCGAAGTGTATTAAATGAAACAAAGGCACTCAAGACCTTTCTTGTGATTCATTAAATATCTCGCTGGTACACTTGGCTCGGCTGAATTTGTAAGACTATAACAGAAGGAGGGGAGGGTCCCGCCCACCTGCCCAATTTTGCAGAGGCTCACCTGATTGGCTCAGCAGGCCCATTTGAAAGCAGAATGAAAAACAGCCACCAGCTGCATGCAGCTGATTGGTTCCGCTATGTTCTATTTCATCAGTGAGAACCCCAGCAACTCTCCCATGGAGAACCATTGATGATCACATGGGGTTCATACTGAACCCGATTCTAGCCCTTCCCCCATTGTTATAAATAATACATACAAGCCTAGATAATGTATTCTATTTCGTGACTACAGTCTGGGAGTAGTTTTAAGAACATTTGAAACTTTCAGCCTACGAAGTCAAAGATTAATTGCTTTTTAAAGATTTTAATTTTTTTTGTAC
Source organism: Chitala chitala (assembly GCA_025773905.1). Lineage (NCBI taxonomy): Eukaryota > Metazoa > Chordata > Actinopteri > Osteoglossiformes > Notopteridae > Chitala > Chitala chitala. The sequence goes on from JABJVR010002322.1 coordinate 12,659, forward strand.
TGGGAAAAATCTGAGGTAATATATTCTTGATCTGAACACTGGCTCTGTATCCCACTAGACCTTTTCTTCTTCGGTGAAACAGTCCCCTCATACGACAGTGACTGAGCACGCACCGCTTGACTGAACGTACTGGAATCCAACGAAGCGGGGAAGCGTGTCAAGCGATGGTATTAGTCCGGAAGCTTCTGCGACTAGAAGTCCCAATCTCCCGCGTGGGATAGCACCCAGGTTTTTTTTTCACAAACTAAAGAGGGCACAGGTACGCTGCTGATGGCCTGAGACGCAAACAAATCACATGACAGTGAGCATGGAGATTCACCACCGGATTTTGCCGAAGGCGACACGGGCCAATGGCATCGTTACGGGCAGTCGAGCAACACAGTGCCACAGCCTGCGGGGGTGAAGGGTGGGATTCCAGTGGAGCGCTGGTGTGCATATCTTCCGCTAGGCTGGGTCCGCTATGCAGCCCAGCACTCTAATGACCCACACCCTGGGGCTGCAACACCCCCCTTCCCAAACCTGATTCAGCACACATTTACACTGAGTGACAGAGCCCACACATTATACAGTTTCAGACATTCTTACAGTAAACAATTAATGTCACAATATTTGCTTCTCACCACATTTTGTTTTATGAGACTTATCTACATTGTATTTAAGTTTTACTGCTAATAACAGAGAGCGCTGTATTTAAAAAGACTTCACCCATATTTTATTCTCTTTATTACACAACCGTGCAAGTAAACAGCTATTTAAAATGCAGATCACGGTATTACAGCATTCACAATACTCGTGGAACATGCACTTTCAAAAATGACTGTAGCATATACTGTAAGACATTTTCCAGCCCTAAGCAGCCATTAGGCCCATCTATCCCTGGTCACAGTTATCAAGACTTACCCAGCCGGCCCAAATACAGCAGCCTGTCCAGGCCATGATCCGACAGTCCAGACAACAGGAAACACTTGACAATGGACCAAAGCCAGTACCGGTCATGTACTTCAGCCCCAGAACCCAATGAGACCAGAAAACCATTGGGAATACATTGGAAGCCTAAAAAAAGACACCTGAAACCACAGTAAATGCCAGCCCGTGTCTGTTTTCAGTAATTTGTAAACAATCTCTCACTTTTCTAAAATACCTAATTTGCATACTAGCCCTTCAGCGCTGAACTTTATCCGCGATCATCCGTCAACTTGGATTTTTTTAAGCTTTTCTTTGGTCTGGCTTTTGAATGTTTTCTTTTAAGAATGCCCTTTCTTATTTTCCCCCTGTTGAAAAGTAATCACGTAATGTCTCAGTGTATTAGCTCGCTGGGACGCTAACCGTCTGTGTACCGTACCTGCCAGTGACGAAGCGCAAACCTCATTAGCGGTAATGTCTGTCTCACATCCCCAGAGAAAGGTCTTGAATGTCATTCAGTGTTCATTCCTGTCTTTTCCCGGCACCAAAAACACGCCTGACATTGAAATCAGAAAACGTCCTCTCATCCCACAACTTCCAAATGTTGGACTTCTTCCTTGGATCACTGGTGAACAAAGCCATCTGAACCAATTTGCAAATTCAGTGACTACACCCCTAATTTACCAAGCAAAGCACTCGTCGTGGCCCTTTTGTGCACATCGGTGCAACCAGGCTGGTAGTGATAAATGAGAATGTCACGTTCACTCTTCCCCAAGGTTAAGAATTGTCTGTGACATGTAGTGGAGGAAACTTCAAATCCAGGAGGAGTACGGAGTTTCTGCCTTTCCCTGAGGGTATCCTCAGTTTACACCCACATCCCGCCACAAAGCAGCAGCGAAAACAGAACAAGTGTGGCCCAAACTTTGTATTACGCACTTTACTGTATTCTATGACAAGTGTCAGTCAACATTACGCGCCACGCGGCAAGAAAATATCGGCAAATGTTGACGCCAGAAAAAAATAACTGTAGTGAGTTGGTGTCGGCTGTACTGTAAAAATCAGTCTCTCCACAAGACCGCGTGCTTGTTTTTTTGAGATTTTTAGCATAGGTGGCGTAGGAAGAAGATTGTCACAAAGCTTTCTGCCGTGGACCTCGGAGTCCTGGAGCCTTGGGCTGAAACTGCACAACAGTCTGAGCAGAGGGGCGTTTGTACCAACAGCGCCAGTCATTTGCCTCAGGGGAACGGAGTCTGTGCCCATGCACCATGGCTACAGATGTTGCTCCGCGCAGTGCCGTCACTCTGGCAGACACCCCGTCTGGACCGCCTGGTGCATGAGAAAAGCGAACAAGAAAGGCGAGACAAGGTGACGGCGAGGCTGAAAAGAAGGTTCTGGGCCCGCACGGCCACGGTTACCGAACGTTAGCGCAATTTGCTGCGCGTCTCCGCAGCTACCGAACATTAACGCATTATGTCGCGCTGGCCCGCGCCTCGGTTGCCACAGACAACGACCAGGGCCGGGATGCTGCGTGCAGGGAAACGAGCGGGAGTCCTGCCCAAAAGGCATACCGCTGCGAGCCATTCCTCTTCAGGAGTTTCGACTCCAAGGTGACTGCACTGTCACTCCCGCCGTTTAACGCCTCCTCCCAGGGAGGACGTGTCAACTCCTTAGCTATTTAAATGCGAGGAGCCTGCCGGAGATGTCGTCACAGGTAACTCAGCGCTGAGTGGGGCAAAGGGGGGGCACTGACATGTTAATGAAGGTCTACGGAAAGAAACAAACGGGTTTTTCTTCTAATGGAATAAACAAGTAAGGAGTGCTGTGATAAGCTGCGAACTGCAGACAAAACGCTTTTAAGGACAAAATGCAAATTAAGTCCTCAAGTGACAATTGCAGTAAAGCAAAATTTAAACCTGTGGGTTTACAGCTGGGAGTTTCCACCCTTGTACTTCTTAACTGCACTGAAGTTTTTTAAAACTCCTTTGTAAAGGCCATGGTCACACACACGACGTGAAGAATACATGCCTCACCTTCCTCTTTAAAATGGACTCCTGTGACCTAGGAGCTATCCCCCAGCCCCTCCTTACAAGGTCATATAAATAATGCATGGCCGACTGTGATCAGGTCTACAGCACTCCAGCTGGCATTCCGGTATTCCTTAATTTGTCACACTGTATTATCAGCGTAGCAAAACATAATGGCTCAAAACTGAAAAAGGGACAAGAAATGACAGTGCAAAAACGATAAGGAACGACCCTCAATTTCAACAAACACAAACACAAACGCCGCTCCTTGAATCCAATTTCTTACACCATTAAAGATGTTAGATATTCAGCGCTTTCTTTCACTCCTGGAGCTGCAAGGTGTTAGCAAGAAGAATCGTATCCAGTTCACTGTGGCACGGTACGAAGGGCCTAACACACCTACAGCTGGGTGCGTTCGAGCGGTTGGGAAAAGTACTCCTGAGTGTGTGTGTGTGTGTGTGTGTGTGTGTGTGTGTGTGTTTGGGCAGCAAAGAGGGGGCAGGAGGGGATGTTCATTTTTAAACAAGAGGCTGTTTGCAGTTCTGTTCACCAGCCCCCAAAAACCCTCTGCGCCACAGGGAAAACATGAATGTTCAGTTACGTGGCTGAGCAGCGTTTTAAGGCCCACCGGAGTGCGCGGGGACTCGGGAGGCACGGCAGTGTCTGCTAGCACAAACGAACAGCCATTCCGACGCAATCTGCTGGCAGCAGATCCGCCGTCTGAGGCTAGGCGCCGCTGACGCCGTCCGTGCAATTCGCTCTCCTTCATCCGCTCTAACAATGACATTAATTTAAAGTGCTGCCTGTCCAGCAAAGAGCATGACCAAGTGCTTCCTCCACCAGTATAAAGTTTTTAAAGAGAACTGAAGAACACGATTTTATCTCCCATCTCTTGTAACATAAAAATAGGAGACAATGGGAAATGGGAGGGTGGCGTAGTCACCGTACAAGTCCCGGCTGGTGTTGAGATATGTTCTGCGTTTCTCGTAAACCTGTATTAAATCAGAAAGTCATGAAAAAAATCAAAGGTAGGTAGTAACTCTGGAGGTTCTGCCCTACAAAAAGTCAAAGTGCTTCAACACTTTATTTGAGCACACCGTCACACACAGCAGTGTACTCTTTAGGGAATACATTATCCCAAACAAAGTACACAAATTCCAGCTCATTCAAGCAAGCAAACAAATTTAATAAACCTAAACAGTTCCACTCATTAAAAACAGTTTATAGCTCAGTGCGAAACAATGCGCAGGATCTTAAATCAAATCCCTTTTTAAATTAGAGGAATTAAAAAGCTGAAGTACCGACCCTCAAACAACAAACTGTCTGATCTGTTTCTCCGTATATCTGAACAGCCGCATGTTCTTCAAGCTACTGAGTCCTGATACTTTTTCAGATCCAGAAGATTAATACATATGTAGCAATGTATACTCCGAACAAGGGTAACCATGGAGTTGTTTTTATTGTTCTTCTTTTCTTTGTCTTCTCAGCACCTATCTTATCAACAAAACCTCACCTGCCTCCCCCCACCCAAAACAAATCATATCCTCTAATTTATGGTTTCATTGTAAAGGGATTACAGTTATTTCCTTCTCTGTGTAGAGATGTGCGTCACAGGTAAAAACGCTTAGGTGCGATTAACCCTGGCCCAGTAGGCACAGGCTGGCTCACTTCACCTGGTGAGTTGCTCGACTTCCTTCGTGTTCCTGAGAAACGCGCCGGAGGAGATCAGATAACCGGGGTGGGGAGTGAAGGCGATACCTCGGGGCGATGTTGAGTAATGGGTGCCTGGAGAGCTGGGTAATGCACTGCCCCACACTCAGACACATTTCACACAGAGGTGAGAGTCTACGCTGGGGACTGATTTAACCTGCATGCCTCTTTCTCTACAAACTGGTGGGGGGGGGGGGGGGGGGGGGGCCGGGGGGGGGGGGGGGGGCGCGGGCCCGCCGGCGGCGGGCGCGCGGGCGGGGCGCCGGGGGGGCCGCCGGGGGGGGGGGGG
>JABJVR010002323.1:0-15527 GCA_025773905.1 Chitala chitala
GCAAACTCCACGCACACAGACCCAAGGTGGGAATTGAACCCCAGGCCTGGAGGTGCGCAGCGACAGTGCTAACCACCTCACCACCGTGCCGCCATAACAAATTGCCATTTAAGTATTTCATCTACATAATGACATGCTGAAATCCTAATTCAATTGCATATTTGACTTTACTATTCACAGTGGATGCTGGACAGAGATGCTTGCATTGTGCATAGCTTTTAATCGATTAGTACCATTTTAATAGTGATAGGAAAAATGAAATCCCACAGCGGGTGCAATTATAATGCACTCTTTGTTGCTTTATTGGTTTCCATTAGCTTAAATAGACTTATAAATCATGGTGTTTCTGTTCATGAAACACTGAATTTGTAGCCTCCATCCATGATAAAAACGTTTGCTCCTTTTATTCCACACTTGTCTCTTTCAAGGTTTGAACCCCTCATTTGGTATCACAGAGTATATGTAATGGGTTGATTGTCAATTTTTCCCCATGCTGCACAAAATATTGACACGCCTAAATAAACATGCAGCTAGATCTTCCACCCATATCGACTGCTTGCTACTGTTAGCTGAGCATCAGGATATTTGTCCAGCGCTTGACGAAATGTTTACAGAGCATCTCTATTTTCTTTTATCAATACCTAAGAGGCCCTAAAATAAAGAGCAAAACTGAACAGCAAACAAAAATACTTTCCGACAGGAAGTCTGACAGGCAAAATAGAGGACAGTTAATAGCAATTCCGTAACAAATATCTATAACATACTCACTAGAACTAAGTAAGATTATATTGTTATGAGTTATACAGTCAACTCCACTTAACGTCGGTTAAGCGCACGTTCCGCTTAGCAGCACGTGAATTGCACAGTCCCAATTTTTACAAAGCCATGTACGTGGAAGGTAATTTCGGATATGAGCCCTCACGATAAGCGCACAATTCGCTTAAGCACACGTGCGACGTTGATCCCATTACTATTCTGTCCAGACTTATTCACTCCAGTTAACTGCATAGCCTCTTCATATCCACTACAGTAGTCAAGCAACTATATTGATTGGCATGTTCAAATGATCAACCAGCATGTGACATAGTTGCTAAGTAATTAAAGACAGATCGTTTGGCTGTTGATGTTCCACCCTGAACAGCAACCATACTCAGGCCATAAGCATATCAAAGTGCAGTTGCTAGTCACTTTAGGGGTGTGTTTATTTTGAAGCTGTGTTAACATTAGGATACATAGCCAACTAAACATACAACTCAACACTGATAAATTATGTAGAAGGCTTATCTCCCTGTTCACAGAAATCATTGTCATTGGCTGAACGTGTTGATGTCTTAAATAGGCTGGACAGCAAAGAGAGCCAGGTCTCTGTTGCAAAACATTATGGCGTTCATTCCAGCCAGATTTTTACTGCTCATACTATGCTAGTGGGTGGGCTAATTTAATGATTACCTTTCTGAACTCAAATGCTGTACTTCAGGTAACTGTACGCTCTGCATAAGTGTGTGTGTCAATCTGGTCTCAAGGCCGTGCACTTAAACGGAGTTGGCAGTATTATACAAAATACAAGTGCATGATGGAGGCATTAGAAAGTGCAATGGCCTGGGTTTTAAACAAGCACTTGCTGAGATTTAACTGTTTAATAAAACAAAGTTGAGTAACAGTAATATTATAATCTCCATTTAATAGAGAGATGGGTCGTAGATCGCTGCTGCATTTAAGTTTCTCATTAATGATGAGGTTTCTTGGGGCACTTCATGTTCACTTGTAACCTTAATTACCCTTTACAGGCATCACATTTTTTCCCACTGTTGGTGAACTGCACTGTGCTAGTGCTCTGTATCAGTGTGAAAGCACTAGAACCTCATTCTATTACACTGAGCAGGGTTTTGGGCAACCAGTTGATCTTGAGTCACCAGAGACTTCTTTTTCCCCTGCTATACTCCATCCTTTGTTCCTCTCCCCTGTTGTCATCTAGCTCTACCTTTCTGTTTTATTCTGTATGTTCATGCATGAAGCATTGAATGGTACTACTTTCTTGTTAAATGACTTGTGTTCCAAAAGGCACTATATAAAAGTAAACTGAATTTTTACTTTCTAATTGCACAAATAAATGCCAAGTGGTGTATTTTATTGTGCAGTAAATATGTAGAAAGTGTGATCTTTGTTATGTCTTTTCATTTCTGCCTTCCTTTATGAGATCTTTACCAGATGTCAAATGTGATCTTCTGACATGACAATGACCCAATTCACAGCAGATGTTCAAAGACTGTAAATGCACTGAGCCAAAACTTGTTCTGTTGGAATTAAAAATCAAGTATTGTTGCAAAGCTGGTTTTGGTGATAAGGTTGAGTGATTTATAGGTCAGAATTATCTACAATAAAACCACAATTTAACAGACTAATGAGGGGAAGGCTTGCTTGTTAATGGCAGCAGACTGCTAAATGGCAAAATTTTACATATGAACGCCTCACAAAATGTGCATCAGATGCCAATTAGCTGTGAAAAAGTCCTTCACCTAATTGACTAATGCAAGGAAACACCTTTCAGGTGCAAAATGGAACACTGCAGACAAGAATAAAAACTGACCGTAACATGGGCATGTATAACCAAGCCACATGACCTAACAGAGAAGAATCTCTCAAGACTGAGGGAGCAGCAGATCTGGTCCCTTCAGTATGTAGACCAAACATGTTTGCTGGGTATTGGATATAGTGGTTTAATTAATACTGTATGACTTTATTTATAAAAGTCCTAACAGAGTGGACACAGTATTTTAAACATGCTAAATAATTTCATGTTAAGAATTTAATGGTACATGCACTGTAGACAGAGCAATTCCTATTGATTTTGCTGGGCTACACTAGTGCACAATCCTATTATTTAAAAAGTGTTTATACAGTCAGCATTACCTGCTGTATTCCATGTTTACCAAGTAAACCCAATCCCAGGCCAGCCCAGTGATTTCTATGCAAGGATATATGTAGGAGAAATCACAAACCAGACTCATAAAAAGGGCCCACATATAAAATGGAAATATTTATTAAATGCCAACAAGAACATTAAAACACAGTATCAAGATCCAGCCAAACGATCTATATGAGTTTATGACTTGACAAAGAGAGAACATTGTAGGAAATTTGAATTGAGAAAAAAAAATCATGACTATCCACTCCTTTTTCCCATCTGTTGTACGGTTTTTTCCTGTAAAGCAAAAAAAGCCTTCTTTTTATAGTATTAAAATGGGAGTATATGAAAACTGTTTCTCTTAGCTGTGGGATACTGATAACAGAGAGACAAAATGTAATCTTAAAAGGTAAAGGTCCTACAGGACTGTTTGAAATTTCACACGATTTCCAGCAGGGGAAGCTGAATTATTTACAATCAATTTTCCCCCTTTTATAGCTGCAAAGTACAAAAGAATCAGGCAGTTCTTACAATTATTATTTTTTTAATCTTCTTGTTTGAAACACCGCAGTCTCACTGTCATAATTTCTCTGCCACACAAATGCGCGCGCGTGCGCGCGCACACACACACACACACACACACACACACACACAGAATTACATTTAGTAATCCATACCAAAAATTAAACCACTCAACAGCAATAGGATTGCTAAAAAATACGAGTTGGGAAAGTACTGTCAGTTTAAATGGGTCCCCATATTCATTGCAGGTACCCTGTAATTATAGATATGAAAAAAGTGCCTAATTCTTAGCCAGTACTGTATTGGGGAATGATCTTTATAATAGAAGAGATTTACATGTATTTTTACCAAACGTCCTGTGAATGACCAGTAGGGCACCCATCTGGTATCCATCTCATTACTGCATTAAGTCATGTATGATGAATTCCAGAAGGTGCCGATAACTCATTTGGACAAGGTTTAAAATTCTGAAGAATATGAAAAAAATTCATACTGGGGTACATGTTTCATTTAGATGTTTCTTGGTGGGTGTTGTGAAAGAAGTGTATTTGGACACTTAAGTTAAGGTTTTTTTTTCCTTATGAATTCACCCTGTTTTTATGCATTGATCCATTGACATGAGTGCTTTTATATTTAGCTTGTTCTTAATTGTTCCACATTTATGCTGTATGGAATCCAAATGTAGCATTATTATTATTTTGTTCAGTGGGATTAGGTGATATATTCTCTGAATGGTTCCTGACTGCTAATTTATGTCAAGAGTTCTTCAACTATCATATTGGGATGTATACACAATGAATAAGGACAAGCTTAGGTGTGATAACTACCTCATCATGACAAATTTATAATTGGCTTATACTTAATTTTAAAGAAGCAGGACACGCAATTTATGTTTAGAATTTTACACTTCAATAAAGAAGTCAAAATATTAGTCACATAACAAACACACATCTGATCTTCGATACAGACACAAGGGACCCATGTCTAAGCATTAAACTAAATATAAAAATAAATTTAAATATAAGGCCATGTGGAACAGCCAAGTTCATCTGATAAATGGGTATTTCAAATGCTGAATGTCAGTGTTCCGACATGACAGTTGTGCTGTCGTTTGTCATAATGTACATGCACTCAGAATCTTCATAACATAAACTCTATACAATAAATGTACAGTTATTGTAAAGCTTTAGGTACATCAAGTTAAATAAATAAAGCTTTCAGTAAATCAAAAACAAAGTAAATAAAATATTAAATTTTACCGAGTTTAGAAAAAAAACGTAATTACACAAGCTCATCTCCACACCAACTGACTGCAATGATTCTTTGTGAGACACTGTACAAAAATTTAGTAGTTACTTTTTAAACTTCCTGATATTTTCTTTCCATGTAACAGAGGAGAGCTCCTTCATTAAACATCGAGCTTACACTGGTTTCTCAGGACCACATAAAACATTTTAAATCATACTTTGTTCTTTGTCTCTAAGACAATCGGGCCACGTGTCTGTTTTGTCCCGAAGGTGGACAACGGTTTGTGGAGTTGCAAAATATCCAGAATAATTGCTACATGCTGGATCAACACAACAGCCATCAAACGTTATTCTGCACCATCTTATCCATTCGCTGTTTGTGACCAGTAGTCCTGTAGGGCCAGAACAAATTGGCACCATTTTGTTATGGGAAGGAGGGTGTAAATCAGCCAGGGTATGCTGACTTGAGGCTGAACTGACTTTTGAATAGCAGTATGAGAAAGAAAGCTGCCATCTGTTTCCTGGTAGGCATGGAAGCTTTGCTGCCAACAACAGCTAATAAAGAAGGAGAAATCTGGGTGAATATTTCAGGAAAATTAAGCAAAACTCCTTGCTGCACCCCTCCCCCGACACACAAAAAAGAGTGAGTGTGGAATGAAACTTTCAGTGGATTATGACGGCTTTATGTGATTCATGGATATGTCCTTCTCACCTTTCTTTGCAAGCAGGAATCACAAGGCTAGCCAGCATCCACGTGCTGTCAAAAGGGTTCTGAAAAATCACAGGAAAACCGATGCCGTTGGATGACGAAACATGCATTTAATGAAACTTTCTTGGGGTCATCGGATTAAAGCAGGATATTCTGCGTCCCTGTAGCAACAAAAAGCTTCAGTGAGTCAATGCCAGTAGAATAAACCACAACCTGCCTACATGTTTTAAAAAGTTTTTCTTCTAAATTGTTATGCTCACTCTGGTCTGTGTATCTAATCAGGCTGAAATGTAACGTAAAGAATCTTTACTGTGGTCAACAGCCAGTCTCATCTGTTTTTAAACTACTGTATATCAAAAGTGATGGTAAGCTATTCAGCTTGTGTGTGTCTGTATCAGAGACAATAGGCTTTCTTGTTGTGCGAGAAGTCATCTGTCCCAGTGTTTGCTTTTCAGTCTTTGAGCAGAGGGAGTCTTAAGGTGTAATTGAATTGATTTTATCGTATTGGTGTTTTTCTTACACTGGGACTGAAGGAAGATGAGCCCAGAAACTGTGAGACACACTCTCTGACTCGGCTGCCGGCCAGTTAAAACACTTCAGCGCTGCTGCCTCTTTCCCACGGCAAATGCCGCAAGCAATCTGAGCAACACATAAACAAACAAACAGGTGCGGCCATTACGCTTGCTAATGTCCCATGTCAGTCCTGTGTGATCCAAGCACCTTTGTTATTGACATCTTGTTTGCTGTTTGTGTTGCTTAACATTTTTCACCTCCAGTGGTGCGGCAAGAGGCCCCAGTACACAGACTGCTCCTGGAGCTCCGTTCCCAGGACACACATGTGACTAGTTGTTTTTATAAGCTGCCATTTCATCTGCACTCTGTCTGAGTCTAACACTTCTCACTGGGGGCACTATGGCCTGAGCCGCACGCTTAACTCATGCAGCTATTCATCCCCCCCTTACCCCCAAAAAATACACGAGCAATCCGAGTGCAACCTCAAAGACAGGATTTTTTTTTTCTGTGTATTAATGAGCGGGCAGATATTTCATCGAAGATGCAGGGACCTTCTGGAAAATACTCACAAACACTAACCGATATACCTGGCAAACGATGATGTTTGAGAACCAGTTCAAGGTGTAAACACAAACTGCTACGCAGCCCTGTGGGGCTCAAAGCACACATCAGCGCAACACTAACGATTTACCAGAGGACTTAGAGATGAATGCCACACAGCAAGAAGAGGAGAGTGGTTTGGGTAGGATGTCAGTCCCACAGGAAACAGAGAAAAATAGTCAACCAATTTCAAAGTCCTTGTCACAGGAGGGAGAAAAAAAAAGCATTTTTCTAATTTTGATGCTGCTTCATGCCATCACTTGCTCTCGTCCCTTGTGGGCCGGATCTTCATCTCGGTGAACTTGAGCGAGTACTGCCAGCCGGTCCAGGAGGACCACTCGATGCCGTCAGCGTACGACGTGTGCTGCCCCCTCAGGTACTGTCCGTTCAGGTTGGACGTATGGCAGTTGCGGTACCACCAGGCGCCGTGGTAGAAGGACGCGCAGTTGTTCTCCGAGTGGTCGTTGTCCTGGTCCTTAGTGGTGAACTTCATCCCGTTGTGCTTCAGAAGAGAGTCGCCTGCAATTAACACGTGCAGACGGGCATGTGAAGACAGGAGCACACGGGGTCAAATCACAAGATACAGCAGTTATGAAGCAAAGAGACATGTACGCAATCTCTTGGAGGCTTACATTTCCCCTGTATTCAGGCAAAAGAACATATTTATAGGACTGCTTTCTGTATTATTCTAAATATAATCAAACAATTGTTATACCAAACACATTTTTTTTTTATTCATAAACAATTTATGTCACATATCTATGTGGTTGGCACTTCGTGGAAGGCAGGACATCATGGATGCTGACCTGCATGTTGCAAATTATTCTGACACATCACTCATGTCAACAGACAAAGCAGGAGGTCAGCGAAGGCAACAAACATCGTTACAATTCTGGTCAGGTAACACGACGTGAAAATGCAATTTTATTAGGGCACTGCTTAAATGCATCGGGAAGAACAAGAGCAGAACAGCGCTGAGAAATGCAATTTATTGCATTATGTTTCACTTTGAAATGAGGCAGTGCTGCTGGCAAGGGGGTGGGCAGCAGAAGAGCATGCAGAGTGTATGAGAGCATGCCAGTATGGGGGGGTTGTTGTAGGGAGGGGTGGCATAGGGGAGGCGGGTGAGCACCGGTACACTTGTATGTAATGCTAACTTATTAAGCCCTGTGATGTATGTCCCATGGACAAAATGTTGCAGAGAGAGTCTTTGCTGATTTAATTTTGTCACTTTACCACATGGATTTGCTCTGAGGGTACTGGCTCTACAGAGGCTTTGATTGTTGGCAGACACACACACTGCTGTAGCCCACACTGCTGTTCAAGTGTTGTTCTGTTCATTTTTTAATTGCTTATTCTATTCTGATCCAACAAACCACAAGAGAAAATGTGCCAAGTTTGATTGTGGAAAATAGAAAAACGCTAGTTTTGAGAAAAAAAAAAAAGACATTCTTGAAATTTAGTGACTATAAACACCATATCTATAATAAAACAAATCTATAAGGTTTCAACTTATAGTTGTGGCTGCCTTTTAAAAAGACCTCTGGAGGTAAAGCCAAAACAGAAAGTATTATATTCATATCAATAGCACCCTGTAGGAATCACACACCCTAAAGTTTAAATAAGTCTTCGGACTACATCGAGGGAAAGAAGTTATCGTAAACCCAGAACACATGGTTGTGAAGCCGAGCTGCTGGTTTGAGCATGGTCCATTAACAACCTGTAACTAGAACTTCCTTAGCAACAGAATGTAATTGGCATTGTGCCTCCATGACGGGCATTACGTACATTAGCCAACAGCTGGCAGGAGTGCGAACCCAGGCTTTCGTATCGGACGTCATAAAAATAAACAACCGAACTGAAGCAGTAATGAAAGGAAAAGGCAGAGCTCCAGTGTCTGCAGTTAAAGCTACCAAATTATTTCTCTCAGGTTTGTTCTTGACTCCTACTGACCACGGTAATTAATAGGATAAGGGTAAAAAGTAGCATAGTTTAGGCACCTCTCATCAGTGCAACTTCTTAAAAATCATGACTGATTCACCTTGAGGGTTCTTGTACAGCTCCTGGGCATTTTTATTTTTACATTTTTTTGTCTTGATTGTGTGAAATGTGGTTTGTATTGGAGTGACCCCGGTGCACTGATGGCGATTTTTTTTTTTTTTTTTTTTTTTTACATCTTAGACCCCCCCTGGGGGTTGTATATTGGCACTGGAAAAGCTGATTTCCAGCTGACCTGCTGAGACACCCCTCTCAACTATATGAGACTTGTTTTAAAAAAAGAATTAGAGGTGACAAGTGATGTTTTCTGATAGCTTTGTGCCAGAGCTGTGAACTTCTACCTGGCCACCTTCTTCACCAGACCGTACTCTGTCCCTCATAAGTTCTCCTAGTGGACATAAAGACTACAGGGTTCCTCTGAGATTCCTTGTTATCACTTTCCTGCTGAGCAGAGGTGCTCCGTTTTAAATTCTGCCATTATTAAATCCTAAGGGATTTCCGTAGAGTAACAGCTTCGCTATTGTATGACTTTTTCAGGCACAATATCTTGCAGTGTCTGTTGAGGTTACAGATTCGAACCATTGATATGCTCTCTTATTATGCCAGGGAAGGTTTCTGTGTTTCTTTTTTTTTTTTTTTTTTTTTATAAAAAACCATATTTAAATATTGTCCCACTTTTTCAGGACTCAATATGAATGCTCAAGTACAGTCTGCCATTATTCACTGAACTTGTCATATTCCTAACGCTGATATGTTTTTTTCATGTTAAAGTATTTCCAACTTTTGTAGTTTTACATATATATATATATATATATATATAGAAGATGAGATAATCTACCAACTTTTCATTATAATACCTACAGTTTTTAATTGCTTTAATAATTTATCTGCACAGTCATTAGAACCAAATGTTCATGTTTATATAATTTTAACGAAGAGTATACCATAGTTCTCATACTGTGAGGTACATAACTCCTTCTGACAAAGTGTAATTATTCAAAGTCTTTTTTCATTTGACCCAAAGTAGGCTGTTGTGATACACCAGTGCACTACTTGTACTGACTGGGTATGGAAATTGCTAAAGATGTCTTGCATAAAATATCTTGCTTCATTTGGGTTAAGCATGCAATTATACCATAACTTGAAACATTGCCCCTGTGGCCAATTCCTTTGCTGTCAAAAACTAGTTTGCCGTAAGCACTTTTAACTGCTTTATTTTCACACTTATCAATTATTCTGACAGCATTTGATCAGCCCTGAAAAACACATTTGGCTGCCAATATTAAACACATCTGCTCTTTAATGCTTTGATAAATGTGGCTTGTTTGAGTTGTTATTTTAATAGTTTGTAAAAAGTGTGGCACATGGTGGCCGGATCTTCCCCCCCGGCAAAACTCAACACCGAACGATACTTCGCCGTAATTTCAAATCACATTTCCAAACCTCTCCTGAATCTTAATAATGACAGTTTTTCTGAGAACAGAGGGGTACTGGCCAACACAAAGTTTAATACAAACATTTTTTTAGTTATCAAAGTCCTGCAGCATAATATGGTTTTAAAAGTTTTAAAATTGTTTTAAAGCTTCTCAATATATATAATCAATAAAGTTTTATTAAGTAACAAATGTATTTACAAAGTCCTTTGCTGTTGTGAAACAAACTGCTGATATTGTTTGCTGACAACTGGGATCAGTAATAGATAAAACATGGTAAACTCAATATCATGTTTACATTGTGAAGTGCATAGAATAGTATGTTAGTGACTTTGAACGGGACGCAGTGGCGGGGGCTTGACTGTTTAACACTACTGCAGTGTAGGTTGCATTGTTGATGTATTGATTGACATTACGAACGCTCATAAATGCTTGCCCTTTTACAGTGTGATGTGTGAAAGGACTGTAGTGTAGGCAACGATATCGATGTTGTTTTATTTTTTACTAAACTGTAAATTGCATTTACATTAATGGTGTAGGTCTCATTTCAACCTCGGGTAGGATACATTACTTAGGGCGTTCTATCCATTGATTAAAGTAACCAGCGTGCATGGAAATTTGTAGGGAGGTGGCAGTTCACTCAAACAATCAGTGGGAAGTGCATTATCTGAAATTATCACACAGGTCTTCTTCAGCAGTGTCTTGCAGGCTTGATAGCGCTACTTAGTGGCTAGTGAAAGCTCCATAAGTTTAAAAACATTTTTTTTTTTTAAGTCTCATTATTAAGCCAAGTCAAGAAGCGTCTCTGTACCTTTCCATTTAGCAGCTGAATAATGGAGTTTCTGCACATACCCAATGCTTCTCCACCCCGCTGAGTCATTTGAATTGAGAAAAATGACAGAGAGCCACTCTATTACAGTGACGAAGAATGAAATTTCTAAAATGTCACTATCACGGTACTTAAAGGATGACATAGAAATACGAGAAGATCCATAGTCTGGCTCTCATGCTACAAGGGTCATCATCATCATTGTCGTCATCATCATCATCATCATCAGTATAATTTTCCTGATTAAAAGAAGCTTTAGAAAATGTATTTACCAAGTTACTGCTGAACTTTGAAACCACTTCCACCTACGCTCATATGTGGGGCACCCGCACATGGTTGTCTGCTAGAACCATTTCTTCAAACATTTGCCAGATTTCACTGAATTTGACTGAAACACAGGCACTGAGACGTTCTGAGAACCGTGACACCTTTTAAGTTAGAGTGCATATACTGTAAGCCCTCAAAGATTTTAGGTCATGGATCCTCTGCCTATCATCTGCGTCTGATAACTAGGTCATGCTACTGCACTGTAATGGAACAGGCTGTTTCAGATCGTACTAGCAGCTCAGTGTGCAGAAAGCATATTGGCATCCTGTCTTATGCCATTATATAAGTAGGCAACAACCTATTTTGGGCCAGAAATTCATACTTTGGGAAAGTGCATTGGCCTATATATAGTCATGGAACATGTCCATGTTACTGAAATATGGGTGTGTCTATGAAATATGCAAATTATGTGGCTTAATGGATTAAGAAATAAATCATTTTCGCTATTATAAAGATGTAACATTTTTTGTTGAATAGATTAATACATTTATGTTTGCTGTTTTAAAAGGCTTTCTTCATGCGTTTTTTTGTAAGCTGATTTACCCATGAGACTATGACGAGCAAACAGATCATTTCAGAATACACCGAAATCGCAACGTTTAGACAAATATGTATTTCAGGATTTAACGTCTGTTCACTATGTGTTCATGAAAGCAAGTTTTAAAGAATGTCATATTTTACAGAATGAGTTACAAAGTTTTTCAAAATTTTAATAAAAAATAAAGTCATATTCATTTATGGGACATCTGTTATTAATAAAGCCAGTTTTCAGTATTTGTGAATCCTTATGGTTGGGATTTTTACAGATCAGGACAGTCACGAAAAAATATGACACAAGAGTATCATTTTAGAATGAATCTGGGCGTTCAGACAGCAAGACGAGCCCAACTACCACACAGAAACAGAGTGGCAGGCAAAGTACTTCCCTTTAATTAGCATGTGGAACTCAAACCTTAATCAACATCTTGCTCACTGTACTCCTCAGCCTCATTCTGAAAACTGCACAGTAATTTTTCATTGTCCACATGTCCATCACTAACGCAATTGTGGTAAATAAACTTGGATCATCAGACATCTATAAAGATTCTCTGTCGTCCGGGTTGAGGTTATCTGGAAGTTTAGTCATGTCAACTGGACTCTGCGTAAAGGAGAAAGAAGTCCAGTTGACATGACTAAACTTCCAAATTGGATCACCAGAAAAGCTGGCCAGAAGGACTCCTATAAAGAGATGGACTGCTTGTATTGCTAATCTCACAATGTGTTGCTGTGTGCTGGTGCTATGGTGCTGACCCTGTGGAACCCAACGGATGTGCTCAGGTGGCCCCTGAGCATCAGAGAGTTTACTGAACACAGTCCTCATGCATCTCTTGTCTGTGACACTGCTCTATACCTCTCTTTCAAAAATAACAGGCATGAATTCAATGTTGTTTATAAAATTTACGACCAAACTGCCAGATAACGTCCAAAATGATCTTTTATTATTTTGTGTTTCGGGGCCCAGTGACTTTCTTCCACAACACCTGCACACTGAGCTCCTTCATTTATGCCCTGATTGGGTGATGCTAACAGGAAGTAGGAGGAGTCATCAGTCATGTCATGTTTACAGCTCGGCGTCCTAGGGCTTTAAACAAGGCAGGACCGACTGGTTTAGAAAAACACATCATTACTCAAGTGAGGCTTCAGCCATGTGTGTATAGCTTGATCTGCCCGATCGTTGCTAGTTGTTAAATGGTAAATAACCACACATAAGTGAGTCATGTTTGTCACAGCATTAAAACAATTTATTCCCTTGCTAGAAAACAGCAGAGTAAAAGCTTTGTTCTTTTGGTTTTGATGCATTAGTGACTGACAATGGCTGCTCAGTTTGTAGCGACCCCAACTTTTGATTGACATTTCTGGTGGCTCCTTTTAACTTCAACAAAAACTCATTTTGACCTATTGTTTCTTTCTTTTTTTGTCTGAAAGAAAAGTGGTCATTATGCCTCATTTACCTGGCTTCACATTACAGCTGAATCACCCACCTATAGCTTATGTAAACTGCTTATGAGTATAAACAACGTTAATGACTTTCAAGTAATCTCAAAGTCTTCTGCTACCATGCAGACATATAGAGAGGAATTATTGCCTCTGATGTGCTCTCTGGCCTATTTTTCTTGATATGAAGCATAGACTGGAAGTTGAAGAGCAAATCTGTTGCACGTCTGAACATCTACGTTCTAGGTCAATGAAGATAAAAAGCAGACGCCGAAGAAACTGTTAACATGATGACAATATAAATTACAACTAAAATTCAAACACAAAACCAGCAACAATTATCCAGAACTACAGGTCCATCTGGATTATATAAACCCTGAAACACTAACTCGTATTTTGCCACTTGAGTTCTCAGTTAAAGTGATGGTTATTGCCTGTAGTCCAATAAAAGTCTATTAACTGGAACAGTTTAAAAGAAGCAATTTTGAAAAGCTCAGTGTAATTCTGGGAAGGAAACAAGCATTTTCCGAAAGGGAATTTGAGATCAAATATGAAATGAAGGGAATGCTCCTTTTTGGCTGATTAAATTTACATGCAACAGAGAGGCTCCACAAGTGTTAATACATGGATCTGGTGGGGGATAATGGTGACCCAACATATGTAGGGATGGTAAGATAAAGAGCGAAGGCTCAGCCATGTTTCACTAGTCTACATCTGCCCACAGAGCTGTATCACGTTTAAAAACATATGCACATATTGACACCTTACAATCTGATGAAACAAAATCGACAACCACACTTCCTGGTCAGCAAACAAATCACACCTTGTTTAAATCCCATTGCGCAGAAACACTAGAATCACCTGTCCCATCAGTTCACAGAGCACTACACCCCTTTATATTCCTACACTATTCAGCTACACCTTCCAACATATTAGAGCTCCAAAGCAGTTTCTGAGTGTTATTATCACCTTGATTTTTTTTCTGCTTATTGCTGACTTCTGGATATTGAAACAATTTTTTTTTCTCTGCTTGACCATGATTTAGGATTTTGCCCGTATCTATCCCTCTGGTTTGGAGCCTGTCGCCTGTTTACCCAACCGGGATTTCTGTATCGCTCTAAAAACTGAATGATTAAAAACGTGTGCTGTGCACTTGGCTCATCCCCATCTCCCAGCGGTGTCGGCACAGCTGCACGGGCGTCACGTAAGCTTAAGTTGTGTCACCTTGGCGTTTTCCAAAACAACGTAATTTTAGGTGACTGAGACAAATCGGCGGAAGCGGTCAAACAGATGGTGTGGGTTGAGTGTGCTCACACGAGACACGGCAATAACAATAACAGGAATCTCACCGGGCGGCGCTGGTGAAAAGAGTAGCGTGAGCGCGTACGCACGCGCGTGCACGCACATCGCTCAGCATGATGACAGAGATGCTGCATGCTGACCTTCTCCCACGATGCCCGTGATCACCGCCTTCACCACCTACTTCGGTCCTCTAGACCATCATATGATGCTTGCTTTGTTGACATAACTGTAACGGCTTTAGATCACAAGAGTAATTGATCAGAGCAACTTGAATGTCCTGACAGGTGCTTTGCTTTAATGTATGGGCACATGCTGCTAATTTCACTGCTATTTGCAGACATGATGGCACAGGTGTTTTGCACTGAGATGATGTGTAACCAGGGGAGATGCAAGGTGGGATCATGCTGGAGTGAGTGCTCTTTTGTTGCAGTTAATGACACTGTACTATCATCACCAGCGCTAACAATAAAAATACAGCTGTTATATTACAAAGCACTTTGCCAAAAATACTAAAATATCTTGCCACATAATTGCTGCATTACACTGAGATGACAAATTGAAGACACGCTACTTCTACTGCTCAAAGCTTCAAGCCAGGAAAAGTGTAGCTATTTAGCCAGCATAAACTTTATATTGTGCTTTTATTAACTATATACAGTCTTTTGTTCTTCTTTTCTACAAAGTCAGTCAACGTTTTCCACATATCCCTTGATTTCATTAGGTTTTAATTCAGCACACATACCTACGATACATAGAAATTTTTGTGGCTAGAAATCCAGTCTACAAATGTGACTGATGACAAAATGACAAATTCGTCTATTTAGACTGTTTAAATTTCTTCCTTTTCACAGCACATCTACTGTACCGTTTTTTTCAATGGTGAATTACACATGATTCTCAAAACCTAATGTCTCAGGATGAAAGACATATAATTTAAATGCAAATGTACTGGTTTGTCTGCATTGTCATATTGTAAGAGTAATGTTAGAGTGGAAGTTACAATTGCCCACCAACAGGTGAAAACAGCTGCATATTGATTTTTGATTTCCACAGCAGCATGTAACTATATTTAAACCACTAAAACACAATAGTAATGTTACATATAAACACAGCCAATTAATGGATTGGCCCAAAGAGCTCAAAGACAGTCAATTAATGGACTGGCCCA
>JABJVR010002324.1:0-17579 GCA_025773905.1 Chitala chitala
CCGTCTGGCACCAACAACCATTCCACGTTCAAAGTCACTTAAATCCCCTTTCTTCCCCATTCTGATGCTCGGTTTGAGCTTCAGCAAGTCGTCTTCACCACATCTAGATGCCTAAATGCATTGAGTTGCTGCCATGTGATTGGCTGATTAGTAATTTGTGTTACCAAGCAATTGAACAGGTGTACCTAATAAAGTGGCCGGTGAGTGTACAATTAAAAAATTTTTTAACTCAGCAAATGCCAAATACAGTTGTTTTTACATTTGACCATTCCTGTACAGAGTTCAACCAGGAACACCTGAGGAAAAAAAAAAAATCATAGTATGATTCATCTATGCTTCCTATACCAATCATCACTGAACCTTCAGACCCATCATTTCTAACATTCAAACACTCACGATCTGTATGAATCAATCAGAATCCAGTCAGACCCAACAGGATAGATAAGGAAGGAGTCACAATACTAAAGATTCAGCTGAGCTCAACAGCCCACGTAACGGAAATGGACAATGTGTTCTCTCCATCAGACGCACTGACCTGTAACCCAGCAATATGTCCAGAAACAGCATGAAAGTGCTTGTGAGCATGTCCAGACCCACTGTGGAACATGATCAGAAAGGGACAAAAGCCAGAGGAGAGAAGACAGAGGTGTCCACCACCAACACCCTCAACACTGCTACCTCTTCGTTTTTTAGCTCAGCTCTATTTTTAACATGGCTCCATGGCTGGGCTGGTTTGGCCAAGTCAGCAAGACGCCCAATGACAACCATAGTCAGCGGCTATTGAGCTGCGGCCCATGTGAAGAAGGATAGGGTGGAGGACATGATGCTCTGGGTGACACTAGAAAGACACATACAGAGCACAGCCACCCTGCAGCCACCAAACTTACTCATGGTACCCATTTTTTAGCACTTACATTGACCAAGCTATAAAAATAGCTTCAATTTTATTACTATTGGTAACTGTACTTGTACTGAGCACACAGACACATACACCTGATGTCATGATACTCATGTGCTTTACAAAAACTGTCGTTAATGCAGAAATTCAGTAGAAAGTGCAAACGTGCCGCAGGGCTCATCGAGCGCCGAAACGGCACAACACCAGTTCTGCTTCGTTGTTTTCATCACCCGGACACGTTAGCGAAGACTTGTCGTGTGAGTGCTTTTAATGACAGAGGAAGTGAGCTGCAGAGCGAGCCAGCAGTTAAGAAAAGCGCTAGCAGCCCGACTGCCACAGAAAGGCCCTAAAAAAAGAGTCACATACAAACACACCGACCGAGTAGTAAGCTCGTTTCTGTACAACACACACAGGGACGGTAGCGGGAGTTTTATCTAGGCTTTGAGGAGAAAGGCAAACTTTCAAAATAGAGTTGACCAAGAAGCAATGACCATAACGGCCAGATAAACCTTAAAATACTGAATTAATCAAAGTGTGTGCAGGCAAAGAGTACGTGTCTGTTGTGAGAGGGTAAAGAGAAAGATGGCAGAAAGTACCTGATTATCCACAGGCAGCGTCATGGCTTTTTGTCTGAAGCTCTTATACACCCTGGCCATCACGTCCACCATGCTGTTTGTGCCGGATGGCCATGCAGTGTAGCAGGACAGCTGTGCCACCACTGACCTCCCCAGAGCTGCCGGTTAGTACTGACTCTGTGTAGACGTATACCTGCGCATGCACACACGCGCGCGCGCTAACACAATCGCACAGATGCAGGATCAGCACTGTTCTCGCTGTAGCCAATCGGAGCCTTCACTTGCATAAACAAAAAAAAAAAGAAAAAAAAAAAGAACTACTGCCTTACAAAGAGAGGAGGAGTAAATGTGTGTGTGTGTGTGTGTGTGTGTGTGTGTGTGTGTGTGTGTGTGTGAGAGAGAGAGAGAATGTGTGTGTGTGTGTGTGGGAGAGAAAGAGTGAGAGACAGAAAGCAACAGTGAGAGAGAACGCCAGAAAAGACAGGACAGGTCATTTCAACTACTTCCTGCCAACTCTGCTGAAAGGTCGCCATGGGAACAAATCTTCTAGAAATGAATGTCATTAACCTAAATGGGAAATTAAATTAATTGGTGAGATGTCTGAGGCAGAACTAAGTGGAAGGGGGGGAAAAAAAAAAAAAGAAAAAAATACAAGATAAAGTTTTTAACATGTCAAGGGTATGGTAGAGAACTTTTGCAATTGCCAAAACCGTCACCATCTAATCACAACCAAGAGGCTCTTTTTCTCTCTACAAGTGGTGTACATTCATCTCAGACATTTTAGTGAGGTGTGGTGTTTTTCTGTTGCTTACTCAAGATGTTACAACAGAAAACTCATTAATACTCAACTCAGTTAAACCACACGCTAGGAAAATACAGCACAAAGGTTCATACAGTTCCACAAAAAAATGGTTGTTTAACTCACACTGCAAAAAAAAAATCACTTTTTAACTTTCACTTCCTTATGTTCAGTGTAGTTTGTCAGAACACCCCAATTTTACCAGTCGGAGTAAGGATTCGAGTGCAGAGAGGACAACTCCGGAAACTGTCACTGGGTGGAGGATATGTTTCTCAACCAGTTTCCTTTTTAGAAATGCCAACAACAAAGACAGCTCAGTCTTATGTTTGTCTGGTGTTGCAAAGACTCGTGTGAACAATAAATATATTCACACAGGAGATCCCCACACGTATGTGTCTCCTCCATGGACCCCCCCTCCCATCTTTAAGGAGAAAGACATGGAAATGGATGGCTGGGCCAGGGCTCTGCCTGCATGACCCAGCTCCACCAGCAGAAGGCAGCAGTGAGTTGCGATTCTGTGATCCATATCTGCCTCAACTGTCAGCGGCCCCTCAGCCACAGACTTTAGGAACATCACAACAAAGAGCTCTCCAGGGATTGCATTTTGATATTCAGATGGACTAGAAGCCCCGTCTGGTAGGCCCCTGTGGCATTACCATCATCCGTCTGTAATGGTATTTACTGATACTGCTCAAAGTGCAGGGAATTCTTTTTGACTCATGATACAAAGTTTGAATGCAACAAACTGCAATGTAATTTAGTATGATGACAGAACTGAAGATAATGTAACAGGAGATTAAAATCTGAATGCAGTGTGGTATGCTAGAATTTACATAATTGATTCTAGAACCTCATTTATTAGAGTTCTAGCACACAGTAAAATATATTAATTTAGGGGTAATCAGGTACAGCCACCATCCAACACAACCTTTTAAAACAGGAAAAAATATAATACAAAATCAAAAATAAGTGTAACAATAATAGTAATTTAACTTGTATACATTGTACATATAAATCTTTCTTTGGTGAAAACTATGAAGAAACATTCCCTAATGTGCATTACAATCTCCCCCCTCAGGGAAAATATAAACAAACTTTCCCTTTCAGACTTTCACCAAACTTTCAGCATTCCTGCTCATCTTGGGTGACTGTCCTGGGAGGTTCACCACCTAAAGGTCATTTGTCCACTGTTTTGAAAAACATATCCAGGGTTGACTGCTTAGCTGACTGATGCTCTAAATAAAGCGAGAAGGTCCTACAAGTAACGCACACGCCCTGCATATGCGTGGACCACATCTGCCGATAGTTTTCATCTGCGTTCATTGTAGCATCGTTTCTTATAGCATACCCCACTGTATTACGCTTGCGCATATATGTTGGAAAGTACATTTATATTCTTTAAACCAAAATAACTTCAAAAACTCAATATTTTCATACCATGTTTAGGATGTCTCTTTTTTGACGCACACTGACCAATGCGACATTTGGGTAGCTACACACAACAACATCCAAGTCCAGGAGAGAGGAAAACCAACATGTGCCTGGACAGCAATTTCTCATATTACAGTGCCAATCACAGTGCCACTATCAGGGGCAAACAGCTGTTTAAACAGCACACAGGGGGTCTTTGTCTCAGCAGTCTTCTTCAGGCACAGAGAAAAATGCAGTCAGACTGTGTGCTTAAACCAATGTTAATTTATGTAGCACATTTAATATGACAGGGTCATCCAAAGAGCTGTAGAGGCAATTACAAGGAAATAAGGATAAAACCAGAACAAATACGGTAACATTTACACTCAACGATAAAATATCCTATTAATATACATGAGTAATACAACAATCATTAAACCACATCATAAATTGATAGTAATACTAAATATTTATAGGAATAGCTGCCTACGCTTTGTAGAGTACCAGAGTACAGAAAAGTCTTCAAGTAGGTCTTAAATTGTGACAGAGGAGAAGCCAGTGTAATGTAGACTGGCAGACTGTTCCAGTGTGGGGGCTGCAGTAGAAAAAGCACCCCCCTCCACTCTTCAGTCTGACCTTTGGAACGGCTAATAAGAACTGCTCAGTAGACCGTAGTGCTCGAGGCGGGGAGAATAGTTTTAAGAGTTCGGCAATGCATGGATGGGCTAAATTATAAATTGCTTTATAAGTCATAAGCAAAACCTTAAACTTAACATGAAATTGCACTGAAAGCCAGTGAAGAGATCGAGAGATCGGAGTTATATGATTCCACTTGCGAGATTCTGTTAAAAAGCGAGCTGCCGAAATTTGAATCAATTGCAACCTGGCAAGAGCAGCTTGGTCCACACCAACACATACGAGTTACAATAGTCGGGCCTACAACCTAAAACCAAAGTGAAAACATTTGGTTAATCATTCCACTAGCAGGGCTGATCTCCATGGCTCATAGATCTGCTCATTTAATGCCTCCCAAAATTGGAACGATATCTTTTCTTATTAATTAATATTAACAGCCAGTCACCAGGTTTGGGAAGAAAAGGCTTGGAAAGTTTGCAAAGATTTAAAGGCATGCCATCAAGACTTGCATGCTAACCACACCAATGTAATAAAAATAGCCCTAATTTGGACAGTGGCACAAAATATAAATTCTGATTCTTTATATGGATTTTAATGTTTAAATTTCACTACTCACGGTGAGCAAAAAACAGGCAGAAAATATGTCTGGGAGACACTCTTGAAAATGAAAGAGAAGTAGTTCCCCCTTTCTACTGGGCGAACAACAGCTGTACTTTGAGAGGAGGCGCACAAGCAGAAGCATGACTGGCATGTTAACGTGTTTAGGGGAGGCTGGTAAGGGCCAGGATTTCAAGGGAGCCGTTCGCTTCATTACAGGGCCGCAATTGCAATTACAGCGCAGACAATGACTGGGGCGATCGGGTCCCAGGTCACGGCGCTGAGCCGACAGTCGGGCTTTTGAGTAGAGCTGAATCTGCCCACTATTACATCACTACCAGTGGCTCTGAATATGCGAGGACCTGAACAAGTGCCAGATTAGTGCACTCCTTAACTTTGAGCCAGGGCTCATTGGCTGCAGACTTCTCATTGTTCACTCGATCAGCCTAGACCTGAAATGAGTCTGCGAGAATAGGAACAGACCACTGGTTTCCGGGAGCTCAGAGCAGACTTTGCTGTGTCTGAATGAATCGGTCTTCCCCGATGTTCCCCTTCCTTTGTGTGCACTGCTTCAACTAGTTAAACCTGTCGGAGCAGCGTGGCCAGGCTCTGTTAGCAGTCAATTATATTTTAACAAAATTTTAATAGTGCGCACCACGTCGAAAAGAAGGGCGTTGAAAAGCAGTGGCGATAATAATAATAATAATAAAAATAACAATAATGTTAATGCTGGCAAAAACAGGCATACTCTGACAAAACAGTTAGTGAACTCTGACACACTAAAAAAGATTACTACTGCGCTTTGCTACAACATCCCAGTAGACACAGGATAGACCACTTATTGTCACAGAAGAAAATCCACGTGACACGACGTACTCGTGCTCTGTCCCATTATCAGGCCATGTTCCATGGTAAATGATGTGGAAAAAACACGCTGGTAAAACGTGGTACTACAGGAATGTGCACAAAACCATTATGTCGTTCATTTTTAACTTTTAACAACTATGACAGACTGATTGCAGTCGCTTTTATCACTAGAAGTCAAACCTCATTAAAGCCATTATTCGCTAGACTGGGCATTTTCAATAGGAGCTTAGGAGAAAACAGTAAATTGTCCCATTGCCCACAGTAAGTAGTCTTCAGCTCCCCTGTGCATGAAATGATGTCGTCTGAATGCAATAATTATCAACAGAAAACAAAGCAAGAATGTCAGATTAACCTTCTTAGCAATTATACTGAAGAAATGATCACTTTTCATTAGAAAGGGTGGGAAATCTTTTCATACCCTGCATAAAGCAAGTGTATTCATACTCTCCCTGTTGAATGGAGGCAGATATAATTTCAGGAAGCTTAAGACTTCATTTTTGCCCACTAAATTCTGCTTTGGCCTTCCCTTAGCCTTGCTGAAGTTCTGCTCAGCAGTGCCTGTACAAGTACACAGAGTGCAAACTGTACTGTGTAAAAACAACAACCTCACCGCAAGCAGCAGCATCACGTCTATAAATAAATTAGGCTCAGTTTAAACAACCTCGCCTGCTAAACTGCATCAAAACTGCTCTTTGAGCTGCCTTGTCCACCCTAGGTGAAGGACACCATCGTTCAACACCTGTGAACGGAACAGCCAGCGAGCTTCAGCGGAGCTGCTAACACATTAATGGTCTCACAGCCTACACTGAAGTACAATCAAGAGCACGGGGTGAAGCGCTAACTGGGTCAATTGGGGCCATAAATATGGTGCGTTCACAAAAGGTTATAAAAAAATAAAAAACAGAAGTCAACTGAGATTCTTTAAACTCCAAGAAGGGAGTGAATGTGAAAGTGAGCTAACAACAGCTGACACTGCAGCGATCCTCCCCACCTGACGGCAGCAGGTTCCGCAGGCACCTCCCGCAGGCACCTCCCGCATCTCAGGGATTCTGCACAGATGAGGCTCGCGACGAGACCGCCGCAATACCTGTTAGAGCGGTTTTGTGCCATTTTTTGTTTGTTCTGTGGAGCGTAGCTGGAGAAAGGTCTTCTTTGAACTTGAGGTCTCCCTGCCTAGGCTCTGGCGGGCAGACACCTGTGCGAGCCAAACCAATAGTGTGGCACTGTAATGATGGGACTGGGGGGCTTTTCCTATAGAAAACATTAGTAAAAAGCGTGTGTGTGTAGGAGTAGGGGCTACTGTGGTGATGGGGGGAGAATTCCAATTACTACAAGAGTGAGGTGGCTCCAAAAAGCGTACACTGAAACAGTATTGTAATCGGTCCAATCAACAGCATGCAGACAGCAGGCACCGGTGTACGCCACGCCGCATCACCTTTATCACACGCAACAGAATGTTAAATATTTAAGGAAGCACGACACAGCATAGTTTCTGCTTACAGTTTTTAGGCAGTAATTTGTGAAGTAAAATGCAGTCAAACCTGGTACATTCCTAGAAGCCTTTCGAGAGACTAAATAAGAAAATAACCAGCATGCCCGGTACTGTCAACTGTAAATGCTGTCATTATGAAAGCCACGCACAGCTGCACAGGTCCCACGTGGTTCCTGACTGCTAAGAACTGATCAACCCACTTTTACAGAAAATAATTTGCAATTGTTTTTCACATGTGCAACAGAGTTAATACCATATGACCCACATGTGCACACGTTTCAGTACCCGTAGTAACAAATATGGCTTCGCAAACTTTTGTGATGTACGCGTGAAACTTCAACACCTTTGTTTAGGTCAGTAGTTCTCAACATTCACTAGAAACCGCAAAACTCACAACGGCATTCATTTATTTTTTTTGTCCTTGTGAAGTAGTTCGGTGTAAACAACATTATTTGATGATGCAGCAAATATTCTGTCAGGCAATGGTTTATATTTTCTCAGAGGCTTTCTTTAAACTGTCATTTATTTCAGTCTTAATTATAATCTAAAAACGTATGTTTTATTACAACATACGTTAGAAAAACGAGTGCCAACTGCAACTGCTCTTTTACTTTTTATATACACAGTAATAAGACTCGAGTACGGAAAAATTGCGCTTCGTGAGCAACAGCATCAACTTATGGTTAAGCTTCGCGATAACATTATGAATATGAACTACGTCCAGCTGGACATTTCGTTTGCAAAATGCACTGAATGCAAAATACAGTTAATTTTAAAACGATTTGCCGTTTTGTAGTACGTACAGACAAATCCGGGAATTGAAAACACTTTGAACATCAATAAAAGTTTAAATGAGACAGCCCGTTTTTAAATGGCTTTTAAAGACAAGTAACCAGTAACTAAAAGCCTTAACAATAAATACGATTATTGCAGCAGCTGTTTGCAGCCACGCATTGCCCTTCCGCGCAGAAGAAGCGCTAATGGTGCCTCAGGTGCGCCTACCTTTAGGATGAGGTAAAGCATCCGCTGCACCGCAAGTATCCATTTCAGTTCAAATTTGATTCGAATCGCAGCAATGTGACTAAAAAAGTGGAAGCCGCGACATCCCAGGTTCTCACGGGGTGTAGAGCTCCCCGTGTGTTCAGTGCCCTACTTTGGCAACCAGGTAGTATGTTGGAACCTTTTGGGAGTGGTTTAGGAGTTTACAGCGGTGTTAACTCTTCCTGTGCCACGGCTGCATCCTTTATTGAAATAAGATGTCTGGAGCGTTTGTATCTTAAACAGAAGAGTGAAAACAAAAGCATTTTAGCTATTCACAGTCAAGTTAGAACACGAATGTTGTACGAGATTAACAGAATAGTTTATGCGTCGGTAATGCGAATTACGTGGTGAGCATGAACACCAAGTTTAAAGACTATTCACATGAGCCAGTTGAATAAAAAAAAGATACAACATAGACACCTAAACCTAAATGTATGTATTCATTTATTTAGCCTTTGCCAGGATAGGCGGGATTTGATAAACGAACCGATGCGCCATTTAGGTCTAAAGTCTCAAACTACAGTACATAATTATACTGTAAACTAATGTATACCATTACATTAACCAGGATGGAGAAAATATATTTCCCAGTGTTCTTCTCATTATATCCACTCAAATTGCGCTCATATTACTAACAACAAGCGCAAACAGATCGATAACAACTGATGAACATTGTATGTATTGGAGAACCAGTAGAATCATTGACATCAAAGGGGTTGATTCCAGGGTAACAATGAACAGAACAGAAGTTAGTAGTACAAAAGCAGGACACAGCAGTCACGGGTACAACGTCATTCATTTATACAGCTGTCCAGTTATTCCACTGTCAACATTATAATTTGCCATGGATGACAACACTAGGTTTGACAGAAGACTTAAAGACATTCTGTGACAAATTTAAAATGATTTGCTTTAACCCTTTCAATCTCAAATTATTGCCACAGATTGAAAAATCCAAATTAATCTTATTCTTCTCACATCAAGAAATATATAAAAAAAGTCAAAGTATGTTTTTTACTATAAGTCAAAGTATGTCTTTACTATCACAGAGGTCTTTGTTTTCATAAGCCTTCATATGACTGTTTAGAAACAAAAAAAATTGTAGTCTCATTCTAACAGGAAAGGCAGAGCAGGAAGTAATTTCAGTGCATATGGTGTGTTATCACACCCTATTAAGTCCCTGTCAAAAACCATTATGTTCAACGTTCCTTGGTTAGTGTAATGGTATACATTTTATATATATATATGTGTGTGTGTGTGTGTGTGTGTGTGTGTGTGTGTATGTATGTATACACACCATTACACTAACCAAGATGGAGATAATATATTTCCCAGTGTTCTTCTCTATATGTCGATACAAACTGCATTCATTTTACTAACACCAAACGCAAACATCACCAACAACTGATGAACATTGTAAGAGCCAGTAAAATTACATGTGTCATGAACATCAAAGAGGTTAATTTCAGGGTAACACTCAGGGTCTTCTATAACTATATCGAAGTTCCTGAAAGTGTAAGTCTCTAACTTAAATACAACCCCTATTCCAAAAAAAATTGGGATTTTTTTTTTTTTAATGTAAACAGGTAAAGTTTTTATTTACATTTTACAAAACATCCCAACTTCTTTGGAATAGGGTTGTATTTTTTGTGATATTTGCTTATATATTTATTGTTTATTATAGCCCTTGAAATAAACTTTACTTTGACTTCTAATGTCATACAATGTTGTTTGTGCAACAGATACGTCTGACCATGGGGCAGAAATGGACTCTTTATAGGGGGCTTCAAACTTATTTACAGTATTAGTCGCTCTAAAAACAATGCCATTCTTACCCAAATCTCTTTGACACTTGATTCCATTTGTACACGAGAATAATACATTGTGTACAATTACACGATATACAGAACGCATAAATAACGACTTAAACTAGCCATATTTTGTAAAAGGACACACTTCATAAGTATTTCTTGTTATGCCCTGCACTTCCCATAGTTTCAATGGGGGTTGAGCACCCCCAAAGGTCTGAATGCCAGAACTGCCCCTGATCTGACAAAATTTATTTGTAGTAATCAAGCTTTTCATTTGAGACAAATAATTTGTTACAATTTTACACCAATGTGTCACATTTAGCAATACTGAAGACTAGACTGTGGAACGTATTTGTATGATATAAGGATTTAATGAATAGCAGCCTGGTGGCTCAATGGGTAGCGCAGCAGGCTGGGAAGCAGAAGTTTCCTGGCTTGTATCCTGGCCCAGGTGCCAAGTATGCCCCTGAGCACGACACAGAGCGCTAGCTTCCTGGGTGCTGCATGTGGCTGCCCACTGCCCCAGCAGGAGGATGGGTCAAACACAGAGAACAAATTTCATTGTGACCTGTACATGTAACCTGTGTGTGTGTGTGTGTATATATATATATATATATGCCATGACAATAAAAGATGATGATGATGATAATTATTATTATTATTATTAATACTTTACACACAGGAGAAATACAAATGTCATATCCTGTATAAGTGTGCAGGTCACCCTGAAATATATTTTCAATCATGATGGTAATGTTACAAGATATCATTCGCATTACAAACTGGTTATATATAATGAGTTGCTCTGTAGCCTATAAGCCACAGCTGTTTTTCCACACAAAATACAAGTTGGGTGTCAGTGCCAGTGTTTCCTCAATAAGAAGTGCCATTGTGCCTGGTGTGTGTGTATCACTGGTTTCCTTTTCCTTCTCGTGTTTATCCCAGATTCCAGCAATTGAACTCTGGACCTGTGAGGACTTTTGTTGCCATGAGACAAAATGTGATAAAGGCTCGGCAGTCAAAGGGACTTAATCTGTACTTTATTTGTAATCTAACTTCAATCAAAGCAAAAATAACTGAAGAACAGTGCTGCAAAATTGCAGATCAGAGAAATGCAATAAAGTTAAGTTCAACAGACCCTATAGCATTTTCTCAAATTTTTATCATAAACTTTACTTATATTTGAAGATGGTGGTGGCCTTAAATTTTTTCCCAGGATTTTGTGTGTGTGTGTGTGTGTGTGTGTGTGTGTGTATTCTTTGTACTGCCTTACTTTTTAGTTTCAGATATTGTGAATTTTGTCTCTGAACAGTCTGGGAAGTTGTGGAATGCTTCTTGATAAAATGCAGTTATTTTTGTGTGTGGTGGCTTGAGCAGCTGTTTTTAGGAGCACCTGTAACTACCCAGTTGTCATTTACACACATCCAGACAGGACAGCTGTGCCCTCCCACCATCAATCATGCAGAGCAAAGGAAAGCTAGCCAGTCAGCTCCGTACGCCGCAATGCTAGTCAGTCAACTCCGTTCGTTGCAGTGCCAAAGGACCCTCAGCCTCAGCCATTTCTGAGCAGTAGCCACTGGTACCAGTGGAAGACGAATGCAACAAAATCCTGGGAGAGTGTCCCAAATGCAAGCACAGACAATCCACAGCTCAGCAATGCCACTTCAACAAAAGACATCCAGGGACATACTAGCAATTAGATTAGCAGAAGCTTAATCTCTCCTCCCTGCCCTTGAATCATCTGGTGTATCTGAGCATTCCTCTGAGAAAACAGCCTGCCAGTAAACATTTTAATTGAGCAACGCCTTGTTTTCCATGCATCTTAGATCTTTTCAGATCCATCCTTATGATAAGAGCCTGTTGGTGATGCTGCTGTCCCTAAAACATAAACTTACCCCCAGACAGGAAAATACAACAGATTCTTATTTGGAATTGTTCAGTTATTGGAGCTTTTCTATATGAAGTAAAGTAGAATTAAACAACATTTCTCAGAAGAAATGCCATCACCTTTATTTTGCATTTACTTCTAGGAGAGTAATTAGAATTTGGACCCTTAAATTTGGAATTTTTGCAGCTCTTTTTAAAGTGGCTGGTGGATACTGCAGGGAAACAGTGAGACCCGGATAGCTTTTTGTTAGGGCCGGTCTTCAGCCCAAAGGGAGCAGGAGAACTTGTTTGCTTTCATTATGGACTTATCGCACCCTCTCAGTAACCAGAAGAGATGCATTCCATGCTACTTCCACAATGGTTGTAACAAGCGATATACACCCTAGCAGCAGCCCAGTAAACTTTAGGCAGTGTGATAACTTTCCACACTCCTGTTACAGTTAGGAGGCACGTGAGAGTCCAGTGCTATGTGAGCCCAATTGGTTAATGTCACGCTTTCAACATAGTGCATACACCGCTCAACACATCCACTGCATTGGAGGGTAGCCCCTGTCACCAAAAGGCAGCTGACCAGGCAGATACATACAAGCAGGTATAATGTCATTAGCAGGGAACTACAAGAGAGAGACAATAGGGGGAAGAAACACATAATGACTTCTTCATCCTTTAATTAAAAGGGAAATTCAACAGAACTATGATAACATCATTTTTGTATTACTAAATTGTTTGCACATTTCTGTGTTGCATCAGCCAGTTGTGAATACGCAAGCAATTTAAGGAGAACTTATTAACTATTCAAATATAAAGTTTGTTGCATTCATATTAATGTATAGGATATTTTTACATGTCACAAGAAAAAACCTTGTCTGTGTATAAAGTGATTGAAGGTAATGGTACTTCAAAGGAAACCATTGTTTACGATATTTTGATTAACAGCAGGATGAAAAAGTGTAAATTTATCTTCATTTTCATTTGCACATTTTTGCCAATTTATATGATGTACAATTTTTTGAAGAGCTGCCAAGCAATAGTGTGAAGTTCAAAATTTCTAAAATTAATTTTTTTTTTTTTTAAAGTGCATACATAATCATTTATCATAAGCCACTTCCATATTCACAGAGCAAATGGCATGGTATGAAACTGACTTCAAAAAAGTTATACACACACTTTGAAATAGTCAGTCATCTTCTATACCGCTTATTCCTGGTGAGGGTCACGGGGAAGCCTGGAGCCCATCCCAAAACACAGGGCAGGGACATCAACCCACCACAGGGTGCGTATGCACACACACACACACACACACACACACACACACTATGGGCAATTTGGACGCACCAATCAACCTACCCTGCATGTCTTTGGACTGTGGGAAGAAACTGGAGAAAACCCACCAAACACAGGGAGAACATGCAAAATCCACACATACAGACCCAAGGTGGGACTCAAGCCCCAGGCCTGGAGGTGCGCGGCGACAGTGCTAACCACCACGGCGCCCTGCCGCCCTACTTTCAAATAGTGGAAATCAAAACATTTTTAAATTAGTATTTATATTAGAAAAAAATACCATGATAACTAAACACAGATATGCGTCATGTTACCAGTCTTCACTGAATTCCTTGTTTCCAGTATTTTTTACACTCAACAGCCTGATACAGCACCACCATGAGGCCAGAATGTGAAAAAATCAGACTGTAAGAAGAATCAACAGGCTTATTTAAACTTCCTGACTTTTTTTTTAAAAACTGTGTGAAAATTCGAAAATAATAATTTTTTTAACAGCCATGCTAATATTCAGAGCAACAGTGCAACATTCGGTGTAATATTGCTTAAGTAATGGATGTCCACACAGGTGAATGACTTACTAAATATTTTTAAACTGAAACACCTACAGTTGCCTACCTATTTGATCCTACATTATGGATAATGTGCGCTGCACTGTATAGTGCATCAAAGAAAGTATGGTTGTTACTTGCTAAAGAGATGCTGATAGTTATACCAGCCCCTGGTGATAGCAGTTGTCTTACTGAGAGGACAGCACAGCCTTTCAAGAACGGCACAGCGCTGAGAGGACAACGCATGTTGGACTTGGACAGAAGGATGTTACCTGTGTAGAAGCAGGGTGTTCGCTTGGTGAAGGAGCAGGGGTTGCTGGAGTAACAAGCAGGGTAGGAACAGGAAGTAGACTCAGAGAAGCGGGCGGAGCCCGCGCTGGCGCTGTAGCTGGTCCTGGAATCAGAGCTGGAGTGAGGATCGAAAGTGTATCAGAAGCAGGAGCTGGAGCCTGATCCATGGCCTTGTCAGTCACATTCACACTCTTCATTTCATTGTCCTTGATGTCCTCTATAGACTCATAAATGTTCTCGTCCTGAAGGTCTGGCTTATTCTGCCCCTCTGTTGGCAGGACTATCTGATTTTTTGATTGCTGTTGCTCAACACCCTTAATGACAGGAGGGTTGACCGCCTTTGGCTTTGCTGGTCTTAAAATCGGTTCCCCAGAACTGAAGCTGGACACCCAGGACTTCCGATTCTGACATACTTCAGCCGTGGACCAGGAACCAAGTGAAACACCGGTAGTCCAACTGTGCCTCTGCATATGTGAAATGTCTTTAGGAACAGTATAGGCAGCCATGTTGTCTTTTGCCTGAGACTTCTGAGTATCCACTGACTCCTTACAGCATCGCGAAAACTCATGGAGGTCTTGAGGAATGCCGAACGTTGACATCCGTACTTCCGGTGTCCTGTTGCAGTTTGCAAGCATCCGCATGCTGATGCTCGCCTTGTGGTCCTTCTCTTTAGCAAAGTCTGCCCCCTTCAGCTGTGGCTCTTCTGTTTTCTTGCCATTGGGGGGGACAGACTCGAGGTTGGGCTGGAGCTCTTTCACATACTTGGCTGGGATGTAGAAGGGCTTTGCGCTCTCATCCCTACAAACATGCCACCAGTGGTCGTTGGTTTTGGACACCAGGATGTAGCGCTCGTTGGGCTTGATGGACACCGTGCTGCCATCCCGGGCCGTGTACTCGTACTCGTACTGCACCAGCACCACCTCCTGGTCACACATGGCAGTCGTTTTTGAGGCTGAGCCACAGCCCTCTGACCTGCAAAGTGTTCACAGCTCCAGGGATGTCATCCTAAACCTGTGATTCACAGGGGGAAGGAAAGAGGTTATTTCAAGTTTTATGTGTGTGTCTTTAAATACGTGACACAATGAAGAGTAAATATTATGGAACATATTCAGTTTCAGTAGTGAGATATACAGTGTTTCTCCATAGGCAGACTGGTAATCTGGACTTTCTGTGAAATGTCAGAACAGGCAGCCAACCCAGTGTGTGGATGGCTGTCAGATGTACTTACCATAAAACAATGCAATAGGTGTAAAGCACGCATATGGCTATTATGATCAACATAAATGATTTATAGAGCCCCCTCCCCAACCCTGGACAACAATATTGTGAAGACATTTCATTTGTATTTGGTTTGTCAAGCACCACAGATTGGGACTTGAAAAATTCAGTTTTCAAGTCCCAGTCTGTCCCTGTATTTCTCTTTTTATTGTACTTGCTGCATCGTGTTTGTAACAATTCATGAGCATAAGCACATCATGACCTGTAGTGACAGCCTTTAAGGGACAGATGGCGCTGTGCAGCTCAGGATTATAACGCCATGCATCACCTGTGACCCAAACGGTTGTGTTATAGTGCTTTTGTATCTGACTTATTATAATTGCTACTATAAGGTGTAATACTAAGCAACAGTTTAAGCAATTGTCATATTTGGAAGATTGAAATGTAAAGATGAACATAGCAACAAAATAAGAGTATTAAAATTTTCCTACTGTGCTCACAGCTATGTGTTTGTGTGGGACCTGCATTTTTGTGCTGAAATGTCCTGCCTTTCTATTCGGTATTTCAGCATATTGTTTCAACAGTGTTTGAGTGCAGTGCATAGCAACTTTAATTAACAATTCGCCAGTGTCTGTTGTCATCGAAATCAGGAGGCATTCAACGAAACACAATCAATATTAATTATATCAGTCAATGTAAAAAAATGCCAGTAGTAAAAGCAAAATCAGAATTAGTAAAAACAACAATAAATATCATTTTAAATGTATGCCCTGATGCCTCTGCTGGACAAAACTGCCAAAACTATAAAGGTGAACCTGTGATTTGGAGAGATAAAATGCATGTAGTTTACCCACACAGCCATGAATAACACACAGCTCTGGGCATTCCCTCAGCAGCGATCCCAGTCTGCTCCGTGACTGATCAACACCGTCTTAGAGATTTCCCTGTGTCTGTCTTTCATAAATGACAGCTGGAGTCCGTCATCACCATGTGTTTGTTTGTACATCGGTCTAATGTGTATGCATGGGCTTTTAGTGCTCTTAAAATCCAGTACTTATCTGTGATGTGGCTGGCCTGAGTGAACGCAGGACTGAAGACATGTAAACGTAATGCCTTATTCAACAACTTACTGGACAGAGCACTTCAATCAATCATTACCGTTTTTAAATTATTAGCTTTTTACTTTTTTTACTTGAAAATTAACACTGAGGGTTCAAACTGCTGAATGACAATTGATGTAGCCTGTGTGGTGTTTGTAAAAGGGTTTTAAAATGTTACTATGAGCACACTGACAGGATGTTATTGGATATTCCATTACAAAATCTACTATTGACAACAAGTTGTTTCTCTGCTGATTGGTTCCATGGTTTTGTGGAAACAAACCATAAGTGTTGCGGAAACAAACCATAAGTGTTGCTTAGACACTGTATAGTTATCTGGTGGACATCCAGTATACTGTATTTATATTATGCTTAACACCTGCCTGATGGCTTTAGCAATTGAGTTACTGTTGCCACCATAGATGAGTTCTTCACTTGTGGCTGGACCGCTTTTGTGTATGTTTCTGTGTCAGGGTTTGTGCGCGCACACACACTAGCACTGACAGGAAGCCTGTGCTTTTTTGCAGCCACAGACCACTGCAAACTCCGACACCCTGAAGATGAAAGCATCTCAGAAAGACGGCCATGGAACAGGAAGTTTGCAAAGAGAAGGGGGAACTTATCACACCCTGTGATCTCAATTCTCCATATAAGGACGTGCCAACAGCACCTCAGTCAGAGCAGAGGGCTCCGCGTTAGCGTGACACACTATAGCCTGGAGCCACATTGTGTGTGTCTGAGTCTCACTGTGGAATTAAAGTGGACATGAAAATTGAAAGCCTTGGAGACACGAACCAATATTTTATGCCACATCTTATGCTTTAGAGAAAAACAAAAGCTTTTGGAAGGCCCCATATATGTTTATGTTGTTCAGTACCACAGCAGTAAAATAAAAATCACAGCTAGTGTAACAGCATTAGATTAGAACCATTTGTTTCAGTAGACCAGGGGTGTCAAAGTACGGTCCTGGGGAGCCGCAGCGGGTGCAGGTTTTTGATTCAGCCAAACTCTGCTGTTAATTGATAATTTCAAATAAATATTATTGACTTTTTTGTATAATTACTGTGTCAATCCAGAAGTGCACACGAGCTTAATTAATTTTTAAACAGAGTTTTTAAAGCATGA
>JABJVR010002325.1:0-17578 GCA_025773905.1 Chitala chitala
AGTTTTCATTCCTAGGCTCTGTCCCTGCTCTGGTTCCTGTAGCTCTCATTCCCAGGCTCTCTTCCTGTTCTGGGTCCTATGGCTGTCATTCCCAGGCTCTGTCCTTACACACTCACTTAACTAATTATGGCTTGCCTCATTACATGCAGCATTACTCACTTTTTCATTACTAACCCAGCACAGCTTCCATTTCTATTTCATTATCTTTCACTCACACTGAACACTATTGTTTTTACAAACAAGAAAGAGTTTATTTATTTATTGTTTAGAAGTTTTGTTTTGGATTGTGTTTCTGACTTGTTGTTGACTTTGGAACATTGAAACCTGTCTGTTTCCTGTTCAACCACAATTTTACAGTGGAGATTTTGGCTGCGTTTGGATTTCTGGTTGTTTGCCTGTTGCCTATATACCTGGTCGATATTTCGGGATTCTGGAATCTAACTGTGGGATTAAAACTCTTGTTCTGCATCTGTTTCTCCTTGATATCATTACACATTTTAACGCTTAAGAAACTTCTGATCTTCTGTGATTTTTCACATACAACAGTAAAGAGGAAGCGCTCTAAATGTTTTTGTTCATGGAGCCCATTGTAAGTGTGGCAAAACCTATGTATCCCATCTCAGAATTGTTTTTGAATGCAAAATATAAAATGCATAGAATTACAAAGGATACCAGTAATATTGAAATGCATTTATCAAAGCATAAAAACATGCAAATAAAGTCTATATTAATCTAAATATGGACATCAGACTACAAACCCTGGGGTAGAGTTTACAGGGAATGGTACAAAAAAAGAAAAGTAATTGGCAGTTCTGAGTGTAAGCATTATGTTTGATAGTGACCAGACTGGTAAAGCTAACACGATGGCAACAGAAACTGAAATAACAAAATGTGCCACAACAAAGATGCATAGAGAAACATCAGGAAACCTCACTGAGTACCACATCATTCAGCTCAGGTAACTGAGCCTATGGTGGACTCAACACTCATCAAAACTAGATGACTGATGACTGAAAAAATGCTCCCTGGTCTGCCAAAACTCAGATGGTAGAATCAGGATGTAGAATACACATCATGAAACCATCAATCTGTCTATTCTTGTGTCAAGAATTCAGGGGGTTTGTCTCTTGTTCTGGTTTGTGGTTTTATCCATGTTCTGGTTTTTCCCTAGTGTGCCCCTAGTCATTATTGTCTAATATTGGTTTTGTTTTCATTGTGTTGTTAATTTGTCTTGCTTTGTGTTACCATTACATTCTGTACACCTCACCTTCCTCGGTCCCTGCCTGCAACTGCTGCTGGTAGTGGTAGTTTAACATTGTGCAAAATCTTTTTGCATACTTTTGGCTGATTGGTGGAAAAGCTGCTCTCTGCATGAGTGGTGTAACTGACCATGTGCATCCCTATGGCTAGTTTACCCACATTACAATGTACACATCATCTCAGGTTGGTTCCAAAAACTTGTATGTACTCAAGTGACTTCTATAACCACCTGGGGTCTCATGTATAAAACCTACCTAACTACTAAACAGGGTTTTACAACTGTATATGCTATTCATTATGCAGATGTACTATAAATAAATAAATAGTCAGTCAGTCATCTTCTATACTGCTTCATCCTGTTAAGTGTCACGGGAAGCCTGGAGCCCATATATATATAAAACTGCACACCTTTGTAAAAGGCCATGTTACAAACCTTTTACAGTTACTTTTGAGAGGAGTCATTGCAGCTCTCAAAGCCTGTATGTGTCCAGAGATTTATAAATCTGGCATTTACAAAAAGAGGTGTAGCACAGATCAAGTGTTCTTGCAAAACAACACTCATGAACTTGTATGTTTGGCACAAAAACAAACTTCACATTAACATTTAAAAGTTATCCATTGTATTGATTCTGTACTATATAAGTACACAGTACATACATAGTGGACTGCTGTGGTAGAAGTTCCATGGCAGTCAGGATAAGAGTGTGAATAGTCCCCTAAGTCAGGGACTCTGTTTTTTTTTTTTTTTTTTTTTAGCTCAGCAGGTATATCCTCTTGTCTGGTAGCTCTAAGCAGGCTGTGAAGTCCTGGATTTGAATCCATTACATTGGTGCCATTTGACTTGCTTAAATCCTGGCTGTACCTAGAAATACGGCTGATGTTGCTGTGGAAATTTATAGGAGGAGGATGCAATGGAGTATGAACTGCTACACTACAAAGCCCCCAGTAGTTAGAATAAGGGTCTGCTAAATCTGAGTGAGTTGTGAGGACCTTGGTTTTAAACTGGACAGGGTCAACACCATTACATTAGCATAGCTTGGGAGTTTGGCAGCCAGTTGACTTTAGATACCAAGAGGTTTATTTTCTCCACACCATAGAGTTTTTGTTTCTCTTCACTGTTGTCATCTACCTTTAGCTTTAACATTAGTTTAGCCCATCCCAATAGCTGTAATTCTTTGTTAATGACTGTTATCTGTTCCTGTTAAGCATATTGAGGCATCTCTGTTGCAAAAGGCACTATATGCAAATTAATTTAATTGTAACTGACCTGGTGGCTCAATGGGTAGAGCATAAAGCCAGGATGCACAAGTATCTTGGTTTGGATCATGGCCCACCTTCCAGGTGTATCCTTGAGCAAGACAGCGCTAGCTCCCTGGGTGCCACGTGTGGCTTCTTGCTTCTCCCCCAGGGATATGGGTTGAATGCAGAGAACTAATTTTGTTGTGACATGTACATGTAAACTGGTGGCACAGTGGTGTAGTGGTTTGCGCTGTTGCCGTGCACCTCCAGGCTTGCGTTTCAAGTCCCGCTTTGGGTCTGTGTGTGTGGAGTTTGCATGTTCTCCCTGTGCTTGGTGGATTTTTGCTGGGTACTCCGGTTTCCTCCCACAGTCCAAAGACATGCAGGTTAGGTTGATTGGTGTGTCCAAATTGCCCTTTGTTTGCGTGTGTGTGTGTGTGTGTGTGTGTGCCCTGTGGTGGATTGGTGCCCTACCCTGCACCCTATGTGCTCTGGGATGAGCTCCAGGCTTCCCCGCAACCCTTACCAGGACTAAGCAATTAAGAAAATGAATGTATGTGTAACATATGTATGTACAGAATGACAATAAAAGTTGATAATTATTATTTTATTTTATTGAACAATGGTACACACAGATTTCTAAATCATTTTTTTGTGCATACACAACATCTGTAATTGTGTAACGGCACAGTACGTTTGCAGCATGTAACATCGACAGCGACTTGTTGATGTCGTTGTGTCAACATGCAGCAGACTCTATAAGGAATTTTTCCAGCAACTTGTTTAATGTTACAATCTTGAAGAAATCACAGAATTAGGCCATTCTGGGGGCAAAGGAGGGTCTAACCCAATACTAGAAATTTAAACAAAACTTCCTTAATTTCAGAGAAATTAGAAATGATTTAGACAACAGTCCATTGGCTGTTTGTGTGTTTATTTTGTATGTGGCTTTTAAGTACCCTTTATACCCTTTCTCACTTGTGCTGGTTTTTAATTTAACTTCATTTAGAAATACAAAAAGGAGAAGTTGACAATATACATTTGCTTTAAATATAACCAAAGTTTACCTTAACATTTTCTTGACAACTTTGACAGACATTTTTGAAATGTTAATGTTTGCATATTATATAATTAATGCCTCTTTGTTTGGTTCTTTGTGCTTCTGTAAATACTTGTAATTAAATGTTATATAATGTAGCCATGGAGTATAAAGTCTTGAATGAGAAGCCTGCACCTCCATATCCCAGTATATTATTATTATGTGAAATTGTGCATACGAAGACTGGCTAGCAGTATTTCCTTGTGAAGTGTACTTTGTGTGGTTTGTCTTACCCCTCAGTGCCGCTGTTTCCTGGTTTCACAACTGATTTCGCAGCACCTCCACCGGTCAGTGTTCAGTGGAAACATGCAGAACAGTTCGGCACAGAGCATCAGCATCAGGCGCCCCTTAGTTGTAGTCTAATACTGATTCTTTCTGTTCTTTCCTACTTTCATTTTAATACATCTGCCATATTTTATAAACCCCTTTATTTATCCCCTGACATGCCTGATACTACAATCCCAATTCCAAAAAAGTTGAACAGTACATTGTTTCATGTTTTACAATATGAATTTTATAATTATAATCTTATTTGTTTGTTTTTTTGTACCTTTTTTAAATTATACCCTCATTTCAAATCTGGTGGTTGCAACATACAGCGCCAATTTAGAATTAATAACCATGTGAGAAGTTAAATTTACAAGGTAATGAGAAACAGGTGATGTTACACAGATGAACCAATTAAAACATTGTGCTGATGTAGTGCCTTCAGTATGGTACAGGGTGAATAGATGTGGGGCTGTAGAGGTCACTACCTTCCTTTTGTTCATTTTGAGATACTTATGATAAAAAAATGTCATTTTGTCAATCATGCATAGCTGTGCACTAAACTCTATAATAGCTGTGCACTAAATGCTATAATAGCTGTGCATTAAATGCTATAATAGCTGTGCACTAAACGCTATAATAGCTGTGCACCAAACACTGTTATAGCTGTGCACTAAACGCTATAATAGCTGTGCACCAAACACTGTTATAGCTGTGTACTAAATGCTATAATAGCTGTGCACTAAATGCTATTATAGCTGTGCACTAAATGCTATAATAGCTGTGCACTAAACGTTATAATAGTTTGTAAATAACTAAATTACAAAAGGTGCCCAGACTCATTATGTGCAACGATTCATACAACAGACATGGGACGAATTACAGTGCTGTCTGATGTAAGAGCTGCAGAGTACCTCATGTCTTGTAGCATATTATATCAGAAGGGTTTTATTTGCAGTACAACATAAACTAAAAATATTTTGCTATTTTAAAGTATTGTTTACTACATTTAGCTAAGTAATTTTCTGTGGCAATCATTTGACTTTAAAATAAAAGTTACAGGTAACAGAATCAAAGGACAAATGCATGACATAGCTGATGCTGGTCTGCTTCCTACCTTTCTAGTATACACACTTCAAACAGGTGTTAATAGAAAAAGACAAGTTAATTTACCGGATTTCTGTTGGATTTTTAAAATATCTCTGTTCATTGCCAGTGTTATTTAAGATATATAGGAACACATGATATGTTTGGCTAGTGATAGTTTTAAGAATAATATTTTTTTTAAGTCAGGTCAGTTTGCAGTTTGGCTTAGACAGAGGTAATAAATATTCTTTTAGACGTTTAAAGGGTCTTTCATGGCTTTTCCTTTGAAATGTATAGCAGTAATCCATTATGTATCACAAGGTCGGCAGCTCACAGCTGTTACGACTTAGATTTGGTCCATTGAGTTACACATGGTGTGTGCCACAAACACAACCCAAAGCATAATGAAGTAAAACCTTCCTGAAGGTCCCATTACCTGACTTTAGGATCTGTCTTTTTTTTAATCATGAAAGATGATTGGTCCTGAATTTTCCTGAAGATGAGGCTGGGCAGCTGTCAGCACTGGACAAACTTACTGAATACCAGTTGAATGGGGGGAAGTGTCAGAACACAGCAGCAAGACTCATCACTACACGTAAAATGTATGACCATTTAAGTCCTATACCCGTGTTTCTCACTGTGTGGTGCACAAACTGCTGGTAGCTTGCCAAATTTTATCGGCTGTTCCTGTATTATATTGCCCCTAGATTTTTTGAGTTTTCCTTCCTTCAGGGGGTTCTTGTTAAGTACAGAACTGTCTCCGATGTTTTTTTACTTACATATGTGGCAGAATATTTAGAGGAACCGAATATAATGTATATATTCCAAATAATTCATTTTAGTTACACAATGCAAATGTAACACAGATGGCTGTACCAGGATTTAAAGTCACACAGCCAGAGCTTGCACAAAGTTGCCAGACAAGAGGATCAGCCTGTTGAGCTGAGCCCCTGCATTGGGGACTAATCAAGCTCTTGCTCTGAAAACTGCACGTTTCTACTGCAACAGTCTTACTTCACTACACAGGTCTCCTTGTTATTCCAAACATAAATAAAAGTATTGGCTCTGAAGACTTTTGTTACAGCACCCTTAGGTTATGGAATTAAATTGGTCTCATGTCTTCAGCTGAGATTTAAAAGCTGTTTCTGTAGCCTAGCCATATGATGCACTCGTAATTCCTGAAGCAGGTCCTGTTGGACATACTGTACCCTTGTACCTTTTCTCTCACTGTGTTTTCTAGTAAATAGTCTGTACTGACCCTTCCTCACCATTTTTCCCCACACATCTTTATGGTTTCCATTGTGGGAAAAACCTGAGATTAACACTGCAATAGAGCTGTTGATCCCAATGCAGCATCAGAGTGGATGCATCAGCCTATAGACACTTACACTTAGACTCTGATTGAAATGGCCGAACACATTATCACAACACTTTGTGTCAGTGCTGGACCCCTATCACCTACTAAATAGTTGTGTTTTTACTATTTTAACAACTGACAACCATAACATGGAATGCTGAGCTGATAAAATGTAATACAGTACTGGAACCATAAAAACA
The DNA here is from genome assembly GCA_025773905.1 of Chitala chitala. NCBI lineage: Eukaryota > Metazoa > Chordata > Actinopteri > Osteoglossiformes > Notopteridae > Chitala > Chitala chitala. Next base: position 6,509 of record JABJVR010002325.1, read on the forward strand.
GTAAATACTTACTCACACGTGGTTTTATGTGTTAATTTTATACATCAGTATGAACTCTTGACCCTGAGTTACTTACAGTTTATTTAAAAATGTAACTAGATAGACTTTTCCCATCCTTTTCTACGGTTCATTTGAATGGTGGAAAACAGGTGTTCTGTAACGATATTAATGCCCAGATGGGTTAGGTCAGGACACAGTTTGTCAAATAAAACCATGTTGTTTAGTTAAGCTGTAAGGAAAAACCTTGGGTTTCTCAGGAACTAACACTCACATGTAACCTGAATGACGTCATGATTATTTTGTCACATCATTTCTGTGATTTAACTACGGTGATTAACTTTAAGAGTCTGGAAAAACTGTAGAAAAAGCAATACAGTAAAATAACTACTCATTACTTAGTGTGTGTATTAGTGACTTAATTCAGATTGATAAAAATGTCGCTAATAAAATAATAATAAATGAAATATTTTTATTTTATCAATCATCGATTATGAGTCCTTTAAAAGACTTATTGTAACAGAGAAACTGTATCGGAGCATTGTACATGCAAACAAACAAACCATAAGGAGAGAATATGTATTCTGTAGATATCCCTGTGTTGAATTTATACCTGGTACAGTAGCAACAAGTGTACAAAGTAAAAATATGGAATGTGACCTATACCATTATACAATGTAGCATAACTTCAGTTCACAATTACTAGCACCTATTAACAGCATAAATGTGCATCAATTGTGTTTTGTTGCTGATATGACATCATGCAAATTGTAAATGTTTAATATTTCATATATTTCATAAATATATTTCATAAATTACAATGATGCCTAATTATTTTTGATGCGATACGAAGCTGCACATGCACTGCAGCAGTAACGCCCTACAAGTGACTAACATTGGAAACAGATGTGACTTACTGCTGGCCTGGCGCTTGTCGTGACTCTGCAGTGGGACGAGGTATTCAGTCTGAGTGAAATCCTGCTGAGTGTTCAGCAAAGACAGGCTGGACTGTGACTTCTCAATGTCATTGGTAGAGGTGGTAACTGGGATGTGGCAGAACTTGCCCGTGAAGTTAAGTGGACAAAGGCAGCGGTCCTTCTGGATGCAAACACCACCATTCTGGCACAGCATAGGACATAAAACTAGAAGAAATAAAAAAAAAAAGACTAAATTTATGCAAAACCAAACTGAAATATCAAAAAGTCAGTCTGTATCTGAACACAGTTATTACCACATACACTATATGCAGGCCTTTCTTCATGTGCAGTTTCTTTATTTAAACCTTTGCTATAACGACTCTTCACTTTTAATTCCCAGAGTTCATTTGAACCAAAAACCCATAATAATAAAATTTGTGGATTAGAAAACAACATTTATAAAAACTCACTAATTCACTATCAGCTTTTGTCTTCACTCAGTAGGGACAATAAATCTTCATTTGCCTTACTTATTTAAACGTTCCATCTTAAATTTACCCAAATTTTATTACTGTTTCTAAATGTTCAAGTGCATTTAAAGACACCAGATGATATAAAATGGGTTGCAAGATAGACAATAAGTGTTACAGGTATTTCAGATAGCATGATCCAATAGCTCACACCTATGTAACAAACATTTTATTTGTTCAGCTTACTACTCCATCCTTACTGAAAACAGGATACACAATTTCTGCTACACATTTAACATCTTCAATCCAAAATAATTTCCTTTTAACATAAATAAATAATATTGATATGATTTTTATGCCAAGGCGTGTCATTATTGTATCCATCTCAGCAGTCACAGAGTTCGAAGGGGCTAAGACAACAGCCAGTGGAGCAGAGCTGAACCTGCAGTATCAGCCAGTGTCACTAAAGACCATTTTTGTGGAAAACAATCAAACAAATTCTGCTCCAAGGTTTCTTCACAGAAAAAAGGTTTTTGGTAAGTTGTTGAATGAGAATTACAAATAAATAAATAAATAAATAAATAAAATAAGAATAACCAAGACAAACCCTACAACTTGTCCACTAGATATCATTTTTGTCCAACTGTACTTGTTTTTCCCTGGAAGTAATAGTGAGATCTATAGTTAGTGGCATGAACATGTTGTATGTACCAGGGCTTACCAGTTTTACAATTGCAATCATTAGGCTACAGCTTAGAAAACCAAATGTAGAGCCACAAATTTCAGAGAAAACTATTGCACTTGGACATACGTGATATACTTGAAATTTAGTTATTGTAACCACAGATAACAGGGAATAAGAGTGATGGAACCCAGCAGCACAGAGCTGGCTTTTATTTAACTGATTACAGTCTGAAAACTGGAAATGTATATGAGAATTGAGACAGTGAGCTGACATCGGGGTGATCTGTCCCAAATGAACACCACAGGAAGCACACATGAAGGTTTGGGCGAGCAGTGAGGTTGAAACAGGACTGAAGAGCAGGATGGCTCACACAAGACATGCTCAGTAACCACTATTCACAAACAATAAAGCTTTGCAATGGCAGATTTACTAACAAGGCCAGCTAGATACTGGTGAAGGTAATACTATAGAACTAAAACAGGTTTTAACTAGTTGATGCTAAGAAAGTAACAGTTCTGGTCATAACGCTACCTGTGATCTTTGACCTAGCATGGTAATTCCATCTGAGGTTTGCCTTTGTAGAGCTGTCTTTTGGTAGTTTACCACCGAATTAACAAATCTTTACTATTATGTTAAAACACCACATGACATAATCCAGACGTCGTTTTAGATACAGACCTCTCCTTTAGTTCTCATGTAGACGTGATATAAAATGCGACTGAAAATCATTGCTGTGCAGGATACTTAAAAGGTCAAGGTAGTTTAAGGTCAAGCACCTGCTTTCTTTGTGGAACTGATGAATATATAAACTTCAAATCATTCTCTTTCATCACATAATTCAGCTTAATTCATTTCATTGTTATATAGCACCTTTTGGAATTGAACTGAATTAAACTGAACTGAATTTGATTGAGCAGCGTCTTCGCTCCAGGTCTCCCTGCAATCCTGCGTAAGTGGTATGGAAAATTAATGGAAGAATAAATCCTGTTTTCTCTCATGAAAAGACCTGGTTCACATAATGAATGTGAAGAACCACAAAAATTGTTAAAATTAGATGTACCTTCTGAAGAAATATAATTCATTTGGCTAAAGTTCAAATAAAGAATAATAACACTGGAAAATGGTCTTTGCAAAACAAATTGATCTCTTTTTAAGAGAATTCTATTTGTTACTATTTTAAAATGTGTAACGCCTTTTAAAGGTGTTACACATTTTAAAATAGTAAGAAATAGAATTCACAACTTTTATACACCTTTTATTTAAAAATGTTTAAAGCAATGTGTAATGTACAGAAGTGAAGTGAATAACACTGGTTATCTCATTAAAGTGGCACTTGGAGGTGGGTGGAGTATATTAGGCACCAAGTCCTAATTTTGTCCCTGAAGTTGATGCGCTGGCTATGTGTATGGACTTGAGCAACTTTGACAAGGGCCAAATTGTGATGGCTAAACATTTGGGTCAGAGAAACCCCAAAACTGCAGCTCTTTTGGGATGTTCCTGGTGTGCAGTGGACAGGACCTACCAAAAGTGGTCCTAAGAACGAAAACCAGTCAATCAGCAACAGGGTCACTGGTGGCCAAGGCTCAGTGATGCATATGGGGAGCAAAGGCTGGCCCATGTAGTCTGATCCAATTGTAAAGCTACTGTAGCTGAAATGTCTGAAAAAGTCAATCCTGATTGCGATAAAAAAGTGTGAGAGCACAGAGTGGATCACAGTTTGTTGCATATGGGGATGTGTAGCCACAGACCAGTCAGGGGTCCCATGCCGATCATGTGTCCACTGCCAAAAGTGCCTACAGTGGGCACATGAGCATTAGAACTGGACCACAGAGCAATGGAAGGAGGTGGCCTGGTCTGATGTATCATATTTTCTTTTACATTATGTGGATGGCTGGGTTCATGTGCATCGCTTACCTGGGAAAGAGGTGGCACCAGGATACACTGTGTGAAGGCTAGCAAAGCAATATCATACTTTGGGCAATTTTCTGCTGGGAAACCTTGAGCCCTGCCATTCATGTGAATGTTGTTTAGATACGTACCACCTACCTAAACACTGTTGCTGACCAAGTACATCCCTTCATGAAAACAATATTCCCTGACGGCAGTAGCCTCTTTGAGCAGAATAATGCACCCTGTCATACTGCAAAAATAGTTGAACAATGGTTTGAGGAAAACAACTACAAGTTTGAGTTTTGATTTACCTCAGAATTCTCCCGATCTCAATCCAATCAAGCATCTGTGGGATGTGGTTGTACAATATGTCTGATCTATGGAGGCCCCACCTTGCAACTTACAGGACTTCAAGTTAAACATTCAAATGAAACAGGGAATCATTTCGAGGATTAAGTAGAAGTTATCTGACCAGTCACAAGCAAGATTGTTTAATCTATGTACATCATATATCAAATGGGAAAATTAGCTTTCACAAACAATGAGTTCACTGATTGGATCAGGATCAGCACTTTGCGGAAACTGTAAAATCTCTAAAACTTCTGTATTTGAAAACACGTTGCACAATGCGCATTTTAAATAATCTATAAAATTGGTACTAATGATTACGGCCAGTTATCCCTAATGACATGAAATCATTTCAAAGCATATCAATTTTTGCTGCAACATGGCTTGATTCATGCTATATAAGTGTCATGCCTCCTAGTGTCCTCTAGGTGTTGCCCTTGTGTTTCATGTTGCTGTGTCATTGTAATTATGTCATTAGTGCCTTCTATATGTGTCTTGTTTTCCTGGCTTCTATTTAAGTTCCCCTCATGATTGTAGCTGTGTTGCATGTTGCTTGTTGCAAGTTGGATGTAGAATCTTGTTAGGTGTTGATTGTGAGAGGTGGTTAATGTCGTAACGTGTAGAGTAACATCAGTGCTCATGCATAGTGAGTACTTTTGCTGTTGTAACACCTTGTTAGCCCCAGCCTTGTTTCTGCTTTTGGTTTCCTTATATTTTGTTTTGCTTTGAACAAACCTCCCTATCTGTATTCAGACCTCACCTCACCCAACCAATTTGTGATAATAAGATTATATCTGTTAGACAATGTGATCCATGTGTTTTAATTAAATCCTGTCACTGAATTATATAGAAAATTGTAAGAAATGGTTGCATTCAATACTCCATATTGCTGGGTTGGCACCAACTCAATATGCAAATACTGTAGAGACATGGTAATAAATAATTAAAATGTTTCACTTGCCTGTCTTATAATTTGTCTAAGATTTTTCTATATGCATCTTTAATCTCAATTCAGAATGCAGGTAAAGTATAACAGGAGTGACATTCATTTATATATTTTTTTATTTATGTTATAATAAAATTATGTCTTAAATTACTGAAAATCAATCACTTTGGGTTATGTTATAGTTCAAATATACATGAAATGAGTTACCAGTAAGACTGGAGCTGAGCTGTTACAGTAATAGGCACACACTGGCTGTGCATGAATTAAAATCCTAAACCTAGTTTACTCAAACTGTGTTTGTAAAATAAATAAACAAAGGCATCTGCCCAACCTGACTTACATCTCCGACAGGTTCATTCCTTTAAAGTCAAAGCCAGATTTATTCCATATGGTTTAATACCTAATAATGTCTTCAAGAAAATTGCTGATGAACATGAGCTCAGAAAATAGGAATTCAGCATGTAATAGGTCTGGACTGTATAAACAATTGTGAATGGCTTTCTTAACATTAACACCATTAACTCTGTATGTCGTTGGTTGCAGTTTGATCATGGATTACACTGTTAATCAAGCTATGAAATGTGTGTGTGTGTGTGTGTGTGTGTGTGTGTGTGTGTGTGTGTGTGTGTGTGTTTAAGTGGTTTGGTTGGATATATATATATATATATATATATATACATACACACACACATATACTGTATCTTGTAGGGATCCTAATAGTGAGGACATGCCCTTTCCATGACATTTTCCAGTGAAGATTATAAGAATAAAATTGCCTCTTTTTACGAATTGAAGAAAGGAACATTTTTTTTTATTAAATAGGATACTCAAAGGTAAGTTAAACCTATCACATCAAAATTATTACCAATCTGCAAGTGGTAAATATACCACCACCAAAGGTTGTATGCAAAGAGTTAGTCCATCAAGGCTTAATGTTATCAGAACATTAAAGATTATGTTCTAAACAGGTTAGGCATTGCGGTTTGACCGCACATTCTCCCATTGTATCAGTAAAAGATGCACTTACATATATGTGCTGTAATTAACTGTAGGCCATGCAGCAAGTCTCCTTTGATTTTACAAACACTCTACTGCACACAGAAAAGGTCATTAAAGTGGAAAATGGGGGCCAACATCAACAGACCTTACACGTTTCTCCAAACCATATAGGATAAACAATTAGTAATACAAGTTACTAAACTCCAATGACCCATGTCTTCACAAAAGCCCACAGCCTCTTTTGAAGTTACAAGATTAATATTGAACATACTAGATATCGTGCTTGAATTACTGACTGCAAAAAATTATAATAAGGCATCCAATACTCCTGCACTAAAACTGAAAAAGTGTTCACCTTTACTGCTCCAGAGCTCTCTGTTAAGTGCTCCCCTCACCCTCCACAAAGGAGAGGGAGACAAAGTGAAGCCCGTTTTTGTGATGATTACTCACAGATTCTGAAGCCTGGTCCCACAGCTGCATGGCTGCTGGGCTCATTGCTGTAAACTGTCGTTACATTGCCATGCTCGCAGAAGTTGGTGCAGCGTCCCAAAGTGCAGCGAAGCTTGCAGATGGTAGGAGTGAAGAGCATCTTAATGCGCTCTCCTCCTGCCCTTCCAGGCAACTGGCCACTGGCTGAGCGGGTGAGGAAGAGGAGGGCAAAGCACTGGAGCAGCGACAGAAAGCCGTGCAGCAGCATGGTCTGCTCGTTACTGGCTCGTCCCCAGGAGCGGAGAGGAAGAAGGAGAATCACAGATTCGGGGGAGGAGTAAAGGACAAAGCAGGAGGGCTGGTTCAACAGCCAAAAAAGAAGGAAGAAAATGTGAAAGACCTCATGTCTCTGCTCTCTACTTTAGTCTCTTCTCAGAAGAAAACAATTTATAAAGAACAAAGAGAAAAAAAAAACAGGTTTCCAAAAAATTGTGGGATGGAAACTTTACAGAGGGAGAGTTTTGTCTGTGTTTGTGTGCAAGTGCAAAAAATAGGCTGAAACGCTTGCATGAAACTAAATAGCTGTCCACTTAATGCGAAGCAGTGTATGGAGCGTGCTCTGGGCTCTGCTCCAAGCACAATGTTTATAAGGGATCGGATCCATCGAGCGCACTGTTAACCCTTCATTACAACCATTACTGTGGCTTCACTTACGGACAAATTCACAAAGTCATTAATAGGATTCCTCAGCCCCTACAAACCATGTGTCCACAGTGATGGATATAATGAAAACACACTTCAGAATAAAAATATAATGTTATTATTGTCTTTAGTCAGAGAAGGATACGGTTTACAAAAGGTAAAAAAATAATGTAATGGAAATAAAAATAATTTAGAAAGACATTGAAGGGGTTAAGCAGTCTTTTGAAGCATAAGTCTCAACTTCCTGCAAGAGCACTGAAGTTACATTTCTGTACATTTTTCTTGTTTGAAATTGCATGGATTTTCCTGCTGTTGTAAAAATATACAACAGTTTTAAACCTGATGTAACATGTGATTTCCTTGAACAACAGGGTCTGCACAGTGATACAGAAATCTGTACTGGACTTTTTATTATTAGGAAGTCAGACACCAAAGTTCTCACACAGACTCTAACTGACAAAAGCTAGAGCACTAGACCATCCACCTAACTCCACTTTCCGTGTTAGTCAGGAAGCTACAACATAAAACTGATGAGGTTGGCCCAGGAGGTAGTGATGTCAAATAATCAATTCCAAATTCAACTATGGCTCTCCACACTTTGTGTGAAGTTAGCATATGTGTGGAGTTAGCATATGTGTGGCATTAGCATGTTCACTCTGTGTTTTATTGTGTGTTCTGGATTTATCAATTTATTTTATAGTGCCTTTCACAACACAGTTGCTCCAAGGCAATTTAGAGTTATTGGGAAATAATTACAGTAATGATGTAGAAGCTAAAATTAAACCCAGACAACAATGTCTGAACCAAAAACCCTACACCTCCTCCAGCTCTTCCGGGGGGACTCTGAGGTGTTCCCAGGCCAGTCCGGAGATATAGTCCCTCCAACGTGTCCTGGGCCTTCCCCAGAGCCTCCTCCCGGTGGGACATGTCCAGAACACCCCCCCAGGGAGGCGTCCCAGAGGCATCCGAAACAGATAACAAAAAAACTAATTGCCCTTGGGTGTCCAAGGGTCCTCATCCATGATGGAACATCTGGAGCAGCAGCTCTAACACATGTTTCTGCTCAGGTGCTGCTCAGTAGAGAGAAGAAAGGCAAAGATGGGTCAGTACTGAATAAAGAGTAATGCAGGCAGTCAAGAACGTGGGGATCCGTGGGCATGTACAGAAGCACCAGCAATGCTGATTATGGTGAGCTATAGAGACTGGTGTAGGTGTCCTAAACCAGGGGTCTGTAGCCTGTGCCCCTGGGTCCACATACGGCTCTTCCACCCCTCTGCAGTAGCTTCCCTGAGACAGATCTGGCATCCCTTATATTGGCAGGCAGACTGTTCCATCACCTAGGGGTTCTGTAACTAAACTCTCTGGTGTCATTATTATGTGTGGACCAAAAACACTCAAAATCTTGCATTTTGGGATCTAAGTGAACAGTTTGGAGTGTTTGCATGAATCAACTCCACCTCCATGTATGCCAGTGCTTTACCTTTATCTCTCCTGTATGCTAGTATAACAACCTTGACATTGCTCATGTACTTAATAATAATAATCAATAATCATTATACTTAATCATAATACTTTACATATAGCCAGTGAAATGAGAACCGTATGGATGTTATATGGTCATACTTTTTACTCCTGCTAACATTTAAAGCACATTTTTAATTTGCTTAAGCGTTTAATGTGTTTTGTGCGCTCTCAGAAAATAGGTCTTTGCAATAATCTCATATATTGCAAATAAATTAATGCACTATTTTCTTGGTGTCTTCAGTTGTAGGAAAGTGCTGTAATTTAGCAATGTTCCTGATCTGCAGGAAGCACTTTTATGTAATTACACTACAATGAGAGCTGAAGCAGGGGCTTGAATCTAAACTGAAACCTAGATTACACACCAAACTGCTAATGGAAAAGTTCAAATTGGCAATATTGAGGGCTGAACTCAAAATGGAGCTCATAGTACCATTATCCTAAAGCAACAGGGAATCAGTCTAATCAGTGGTCAGTCACAAGTAGTTTGTGTTAGTCTTTAATCTCATTGAGGCAATTAACTAAAGAGCACAATCCTTAGGATTTTGAATATAATAATAATGTTCTATCAGATGAGACGTTAAATTAGACTTTGTACCCAATAAGACCTTGTACCAATAAAGGTAACTACAGCCTGAAGTCTGTTCACCAAAACAGAATGAACCGCTCAAAACATCAAAAGTGGCAGTAAGATGTATGAGAACCAGCAGGCCTCAGGTTCCAGGTCTCAGCGGACATAATGACATCAATGACAGCTCTAGTTAAAGCCATTTAGGTGCTGTTTTCACAGAAGCCAGCGTTAAAATTTCTCCCGTTAATGCATCCAAATTTGACTATTATTTCTAAAATCTTAGACAGGAAAGAGACTTTTGAAATAAGTCTATAATTACTAAGTACTTCTGGATATAAATGAGGGATTTTTAAGCAGTGGCCTAAGACCTGCTACTTTAAATTTGTCAGGTGTAACACGTGAAGCCAGGGAAGTGTTCAGTATGTTCACCAAAGGTCCCATGGCTACCTTCAGGGAGTCTTTAAGCAGTACAGTTGGAATAGGGTCTAGCAAATAAGTTGTACATTATGTCTTAATTACCGATATTTTAGCTCTGTGGCATAAACTGGTGCAAAGTCCCTAAAACAATATGCAGATAATGTACTTTAAGTCTGCTCTGTGTGTGTGTGTGTGTGTGTGTGTGTGTGTGTGTGTGTGTGTGTGTCTGGCTGACCTGCAATGCACTGGCTCCATATGCTGGGTGAAAATGAAAAAACAAAGGTGAAATTTTAAGTTTTTGATTATACATATACTGACTACCACATTAATAACAGCAGTAGAAATTGCTATTGTCGATGCCAAGAAGTCATGAAATATTGTTTTACCTTACAGCTACTGGTGACTTATGCCAAAGAGAAATTGTTCCAGGATGTTTTACTAAACTACAAAGGAAAATTAATTATATAAAAATGATGTTAGTGCTACATAATACCAGTGCTAATGTTTAGAATTTATTCTGGAGTAAAGCTAATAATAGCAGACTTAAGATTCACTTGACAGACCCTGCATCTGAAACAGGGGATGCTAAACGTTACTGCAAAAATAAACTACTTACTGTTATCTTCTAATTAAGGTTATTGTTATTCTTGTAGAACACATAGCTGCATTTGATAGAGTAAATTTCACCGTTGTAGTACAGAGGCACATTGAGTGTGATTTCACCATTGTAGTACACAGGCACACTGAGTGTGATTTCACCATTGTAGTACACAGGCACATTGAGTGTGATTTCACCACTGTAGTACACAGGCACATTGAGTGTGATTTCACCACTGTAGTACACAGGCACATTGAGTGTGATTTCAACATTGTAGTACACAGGCACATTGAGTGTGATTTCACCACTGTAGTACACAGGCACATTGAGTGTGATTTCACCATTGTAGTACACAGGCACATTGAGTGTGATTTCACCACTGTACATTGAGTGTGATTTCACCATTGTAGTACACAGGCACATTGACTGTGATTTCACCACTGTAGTACACAGGCACATTGAGTGTGATTTCACCATTGTAGTACACAGGCACACTGAGTGTAATTTCACCATTGTAGTACACAGGCACATTGAGTGTGATTTCACCACTGTAGTACACAGGCACATTGAGTGTGATTTC